>SNQJ01S0234260.1:0-13979 GCA_010110895.2 Picea sitchensis
ATGTTTTATTTTCACTAATACAATCATTTTCATTGGTGACATGAGTCTTATTGTTTTTTTGTTCTTATATCCTTATGCTCAATAGTTTAGTTGTTCTTTCCTTTTCTAGTTTAATTCTTAGCTTAGTATTTTATGTTTCTTTTTCTAACCCTTTCCTTTATTTTTGTTTTTCTTAGCTAACCCAACTAAGCTTGTAAGCACCTATGTTTTTCTCATTTAGGTGAAAAAAGAGGCGCAACAGAGTGCACATTGGCCGCAAGGCATGTGTTGACAGAGGTGAGTTAACTCCAGGAAATATTAGGAGAGATATCGTTGAACCTTCATCAGCAAAAGTGCAAGGAGTGCACAGGAAGTACTCTGTGATTGAGTTAAGAGAGAGACAAAGTTCTTGAACACTCTGTAAATAAGGAGCTTTGCAAGGTGTGCATCGAGCAAGGAGAATGCCAGGAGGGATAAAATAATTTATTTTCAAGAAATCCTTCAGGTCTGAGTTTGATGAAATCTCAGAAACACAAGGAGTGCATATGAGACGGACTTATTCTAAGTCCAAAATACTGAAGAGATAACATTTTCAAAAGCTTAAGCAAGATTCAAATAGTCGGGTTCGCAGGAGAAAGTTCAAAGGCCAAGAGCTTTGAACACTTTCAAAATCTTCCAAGTCGGGAGAAGGTGGAATCTCAGGAGGAGGAGCAACAATAATTGTTAGATTGGTTGAGGGAAAGGAGCCTGGACCGTTAGATCTACGTCCAATGAATGAAGGAAGCACATAGGAGAGGAACAGACCCAATATGTTGGATCTGAACGTAGAGGACCAACAACCATTGGATGCGGAGGTAAGTGCACAAAACTTAATGTGTGTGTCAGAGATTAGACTCATCAAAGTCCCAAAGTGAACAGGGATTGTCCATCATCTAGGGTGACAGGTGGTGAAAGATCTGAGTTTTCGGGTGAAACCACTCTGGGAGGAACGAGTGCACAAGATTTGAAAATCCTGAAACCCGAAGACCCAAAGAGGATAGAGGCCGTCAGATCAAGGGGGAGACACGCATCAAGAGATCGTGTGTTTTGGGTGAAAGAACTCCGGAAGAAACGAATGCATACGAGTTTGAAACCCACAAAGCCCGAAGAGTCGAAGAGTCAAGAGTCGTCGATATGCGAGGAGACACTTGTCAATAGATCGCGAGGTCCAGGTAAGTTATAGTGAGGTTTCAGTTGAGAACTGAGATCATTGAATCTTGAAGGGTCGAAGAGAATTTGGACTGTCAGATCCAGAAGAGCATGTGGCAGAAGATCGTGAACTCCGGGTGAATTCACCTCAAGAGAATGCGAAGGATAAGGGTTTGAGATTGTTGAAGGTTGAAGTCCCAAAGCAGATGATAGTCATTGATTGGGGTTGGACAGGTGTCACCCGATCATGAAATTCAGAGGATCATACTTTGGGGTTTTTGTGAAGTAGTGTTTCGAAAAGTTTCAAAACGCCAAAGGCCAGAATGATTAAGGGTCATTGATCCCAAAGGAAGAACGCAAGTCGTTGATATGCAAAGGGACACGTGAAGGATGTAGATTCACTCCATTAGACAACCATTGAATAGTCGTTAGATCAAGAGAGGACAAGTGTCAGAAGATCTGACACTCCGAAAGATTTCACTTTGGATATTTTTGTTTGTCGATATTTGAGAACGTCGAAATATGAAGTCCCGAAAATGACGAGAGTCGTCGATGTGAAGGAGGACACGCGACACTAGATCTAGAACTTCGGAAGAAAGCGGAGGAGAAAAGGTTCGAAGACCCGAAGAAAATCTTGATCGTTGATCGAGAGGGAAGTCATAGGGCCATTGATCTAGTTAAGGAGACCAAAGTCCCGAAGTGGGAGCACGACCATTGATCTGGGAGGATACGTGTCAGAAGATCTTCGACTCCGAAAGATACCCAGTCAACAGAGGTGAGAATTTGAGAATCGAGATCCCCGAAGGCCATATTCATAGGGGAACTCCTAGCCGTAGGTTCAGGGAGATAGGTGGAAACATATATTCCACTCCGGAATATTTTCATACGGAGGAAGCGAAAGTTTGAGAGTCAAAACTCCCAAAGGTCAGAAATCCTGAATCAACGACAGACGTTGATCTAGAGGGGAGTTACGTGGTGATAGATCACGATGATATGAGATCGTGTGTAAATGGCAGGAAAGAAAATTCGATAGCAGTCGTTGATTGCGAGGCAGCACCGAAAGGAGTGGAGATCGACGGACGAGAAGGATTGTGGATCTAGAACTCGTGCGGAGGATAATTATTCTAGAGTGGGATGCAATTGGAACCATGGTATTCGCAAAATGGATACGTGGTAGCATGAGGAGGATTGTGGGGGGAAAAGCAGGTTGGTTTGAAACCACTCTTACCCGCACCCACAATCTCTCATTAGTACAAGGACACGACCTAGGGTCGTATGAAAGAGGGGCTAACACAAAAGGGGCTTACGCCTGAAACTAGTTTTTTGGGAGCACGTGGAAATTATCCAGCGAGGCTATTGAGACCTGTACAAAGGGGAAAAAGGGGCCTATGCATATTTTATTTGGGTTCAATCAGGAGCCCGAAGAGTTGATCCGACTCAGCAAAAGAAAGATCCAGAGACCGGGAGGTCGCAAAACCCCAGGAGGGTAGGTGGTTGCATCAGGTGTTATTAGAGCTTTAATTTCATCTGTAGATTTCAGGCCAAAGAGAAAGAGGAGAAAGCCTAATTTTGTTTGCAGGCAACAGACAAAGGAGATGACCTGATAACATCAGGTGGTATCACAAACATGATTTTACCTATAGACAATGTGTGAAAGAAAGGTGGAGTATTAATGCTCTATGAAAAGGTTGTTGCACACGTACAACAGCAGCAAAAAATTAAAAAACTAGGTGAGTTGTGAGAGAGGATGGAGATGATCTTAGATGTAGAGTGTTCCATAGACTTTCCAGGAGGGCAGGCAGAAGGTGGAAATGACTATTGAAGGCCATGAGCATGGTCGAAGAGAAGGCCGCAATCAAAAATGTAATCCATAGATGGATATGGAGCTCAATGAGATAAGAGAAAGGATGGAACATCTGACATTAAAAATGCAGCAAGATGTTAAAGCACATTGGGTGTATGAGTTCCCCATGAAGAAGAAGGCAAAATGGCTTGTTCAAAAGTTGTTGGCCAGAAAGAAGCAACAAGAGTTGAGAAGGTGGCTGAGGGAATCAGAAAACCTCAGTGACACAGAGGAGGAACAAATTCACATCTGTGAGCCAGAAGTTGGAAGGAACCTCAGTGATGAGGAGGAGGTGAGATCGGATGAAGATCTCATAGACTGCCAAGTGGGCAGAAATGGAATTTTGGGTTTCCAGGTGAGCAATGGAAAGAGATCAGAGGAAGGTCTCATATACTGCCAGAGGACCAGTGTTGAAAGTTCAAGTTACCAAGTGGGAAATGATATGGGATCGGTTGATCCCATAGACTGCTAGGTGGGCAAAAGAGAAGTCCCAAATTTCCAGGTGCCCAGGGGGAAAGAAACTAGACTGTCTGAAAGTCTCAGGAGCTCAAAAGTGGGTTCATGTCAGTAAGAAGTTTTGATAGGTGAATATCATGTGGATTTGTATACAATGTGAATGAAGATGATGAGAAGTTAGAAACTCTCACCATCCAAAAGGAGGATCAAAGGAGAATTCTTATTATTGGAGGGATCAAGACATTCCTACCAAATAGCCAAGTGGAGTCCAGTGCACATGATGAAGGTGCAGCAACAGAAGAAGAAAGACAACCAGTAGAAATTGTTGAAGAGGAAGAATGATGTCTATCCTAGTAGAAGGAGAAGAGCATTCAATAGAATTTCTCAAAATTTTCATCCAGTAAGATGAACAAGAGATGACTGTAGCACTAAAGCCTGCAGCATAGGAGGAAACAAACATCATGGATTTTTCTGATCTGTATGAAGAATTGGAAGCCCTAGAAAGAAGAGTAATGGTGCAAATCTTTCACATCCGACAGGTCAAGTTGGAAGCAGATGGAGGAGCATACCAGCCAGAGGAACGGTTGGAGGGAATTGGAGATATGCCAACACAAGAGGCGCTAACAGAAGTTAATCTTTCAGAGGAGGAAGCTGAGCAGCAGCTCAGTGATGAGATTGCAGAACTGGAGCCTGCAACAGGGTGGAAAGATAATTCCACAAGAGGAGGAGAAAACAACATGGTAGATCGAATAGATCTTCCCATTGATAAGTATGAGGAAGAGTTGCAGATGAGAAAACTGCATAAGAAGAGCGAGCCACTGGAGCAACTGGACAGGGTGATAGAGGATATAAGAAGGCTAATGTTGAGTTCAACAAAAGAAGTCAACGAATGGGATATGAACATAAGAGAGCCTGCCATAACAGCATGGAAGAAACAGAAGAAGAAGAAGTAGTCACAACAACAACAACATAGTTGGAGAGGAGCAAGATGACAGCTCCAAGGCAAAGTTTGGATCCAGGTGGATTTCAACAGAGTTGGGAAGGTCATGAGCAGGAGATCAAGAATTTTTCACAGCAGTGGAGTATGATGCGGGAGCATCACTCCACCTTAGCAACGCGCCAGCATTCCAGCACATCAACACGCATTTCAAAGAGGGAGAGGCATTAATCCTCCCATTTTAAAATTTGAAATATAATCCTATACGGATTCATGTTTTAAGATTGAGTGAAATCCAAGCCATATCTCTGAACAAACAGAAGATAAGGTTGTCTTTAATGGCTCTAGGTTCAATTCAGACTAGATGGCCATTTATGAAAACATCAATGTAATAGATGAGGTTAGGGGAGGGAGGATAAGCTCATAGAGACCTCTCTTTGTAATTAAGGAGACTTGAGAGAGAGATCTTAGGTAGAGAGAGTCTTAGGAGACTTAAGATGTAGAATAGTTCTAAGAGAAATCTTGAGAGAAATGGGACTATGTTACAGTCCATTTTTTGTAAACATCTATATAGACACATGGAGATAATAGAAAATCAGTTTTTCCTACATACAGTGTGTTTATGTATATGTGTTCATATTTATATTTATATGTATTTCATGGTTTGAATGCATAAATTGGTGAAGTATTGAATGAGTTTCAATTATTTCTCATCTTTGAGTTTAGAGTGCAAGGAGTGCACATTGTCCGCAAGGCGTGCGTTGACAGAGGTGAGTTAACCTCAGGAAAGCTCAGGAGAGATATCGTTGAACCTTCACCAGAAGAAGTACAAGGAGTGCATAGGAAGAACTCTATGATTGAGTTCAGAGAGAGACAGATTTACTGAACACTCTATAAAGAAGGAGCTCTACAAGGTGTGCATCGAGCAAGGAGAGCGCCAGGAGGGAAAGAAGAATTTCTTTTCAAGAAATCCTTCGGGTCTGAGTTTGAATAAATCTCATAAATCCAAGGATTGCGTATGAGACGGACTTATTCTAAGTCCAAAATCTCAAAAGAGATAACACTTTCAAAAGCGTAAGTGAGATTCAAATAGTCAGGTTCGTAGGAGAAAGTTCAAATGCCAAGAGCTTTGAACACTTTCAAAATATTCCAAGTCGGGAGAAGGTGGAAGCTCAAAAGGAGGAGAGACAACAACCATTATATTGGTTGAGGGAAAGGAGCATGGACTATTATATCTATATCCAGTGAACAAAGGAAGCACAAAGGAGAGGAACAAACCTAATCCATTGGATCTGAATGCAAAGGACCAACAACCATTGGATCCAGAGGTAAGTGAACAAACATTAACCCTTGTGTGCATAGGAGAGTGGACTCTTCAAATTCCTAAAGTCCTGAATTGAACAGGGACCATCCATCGTCCAGGGCGACAGGTGGTGAAATATATGAGTTTTCGGGTGAAAGCACTCTGGGAGGAACGAGTGTGCAGGAGTTGAAACTCTTGAAACTCGAAGACCTGAAGCAGATAGAGGTCATCAGATCAAGGGGGAGACACACATCAAGAGATCGTGTGTTTCGGGTAAAAGCACTCTGAGAGAAACAAGTGCATAGTAGTTTGAAACTCCCGAAGCCCGAAGAGCCGAAGATCCGAGAGTCTTCGATCTCCGAGGAGACACTTGTCAATAGATCGTGAGCTCCGGGTAAGTTATAGTGAGTTTTCAGTTGAGAAATGAGATCGTCGAATCCCAAAGGGCTGAAGAGAATCTGAATCCTCAGATCCAAAAGAGCACATGGTGGAAGATTGTGAACTCCGGGTGAAGTCACTATGGGAGAACGCGAAGGAGAAGGGTTTGAGATTGTCACAGTTCCGCACCAATGTGAAGTTGTCTCACAAACATCCACGCATTAGGAGTGAAGTTGTTGGTTAAATAGGTGTGCATCCCATTTGCTCCTGTATAGCCAACCCTCACACCCACATGCACGAAAGTCTCAAGGACAACCGCACATTATGCACAGTCTTCCTCAGGACAGTCACACACTCCTCTGTGTGTGACTATCATGATAAAACCCACACATAATGTGTGGGAAACTGGGTTATACCCATGCACATATGTGCGGGTATTCCCCCTTTTCAAGTGCACCTGTGGGCCCCTACCCTCAAAACCCCCTGTACGACCCTCTGTACAACCCCTACCTACAAACTATCAAGATCACAAAGTACAGGATAATAGGGCCACTAACCTGTCTCTCGTCGCTCCGGGATTGGTACCCTCACGCTCCGACAATATCAAAATCTCCTCACAACTCTCTCGTTAGCTCAAAAATAGTGGAAGGTACAAATGAGGTGGCATTGTGGGCCCACCATCCATATATAGCCCCTTTTTCCCAACTTCCACACTCTATTACAGGAGCCCAGAGCCTCTGTTTTTCGATCTGTTCTTAGCCACAGGATCCTGATCCTGCCATCTACACATTCACATTCTCCGGGTTATCATCTACACTTGGCCCTGGAGGAGCATTTTTCTAATTCCACGCTCAGGTACGCATGCTCACTTTCAGTTTTAATCAAATAGTTGTTATATATTCTTTCCAGATATTGTTCACATCGGGTATTTGGTTTTCATGTGTGCAGGTACTTTTTTAGCAAGCTTACAGCCCCTTCGGGTATATGTTTGACACTGGCATGTAATTATTCACTCTGTAAATCAATTGCATATCCCAGTCATACCCTCTGACATTTACCTTTAGGATCCCTACATTCGGCTCTGCAGTATCTTCACCTCTACCACGTCTTGGTACTAACATTTGATAGCACTCTCCCCCAAATGAGTTGTCCCATTCATTGTTCCCCTAAAAAAATTGACACTCATGTAGATTTCACCCCCTAGGATTGGGAGTCTCGATAGTATTTTTCACTTCTGAGAATGAACCCTGTACTTTTTCTCATCATATTGCTAACCTTCCCAATGGACTCCCAAGTCATATCATCCTCCACTTGGTTCTATTGACTACACCCCCACAGTTTCATTAGCCCTCCATCTCATCCACTATAAATTTTCCCATCTGCATATTGTCCTCCATCCACTTACCTAATACAAAAATCCACCCATGGGGCCCCCACCCTCCACTATTTCTCTTTCACAAACTTGTGCCCTAAATAGGCCAAGCCATCTTTCACTGGGGCACTCGTTTCTGTATCTGTATACTCAACCCAAATTATTCTTTATTTCTTTGGTAATTGTATAAATCCTTTGTTTCCAGCATATACATAACTTTTTTGTCGTCATCCTTGATGGCCTTGTTTTGCCTGACAAAGAAACCCATGCCGCCCTTGGGTTATCATCTGCACTTGGGCCCCGAGGAGCATTTTTCTCATGCCACATTCACGTACGCATGTTCACTTTTAGTTTTAATCAAATAGTTGTTACATATTCTTTCCGCATATTGTTCACATCTGGGCATTTGGTTTCATGTGTGTGCATTTTAGCAAGTTTACAATTTCTTCGCAGTATATATATCTTCGACACTAGCATTTAATTATTCCCTTTGTAAATCACTTGCATATCCCATTCATACTCTTTGACATTTACCTTTAGGGTTTCTACATTCGTCTTTGCAGTATCTTCACCTCTACCACGTCTTGGTACTAACATTTGATAGCACTCTCCCCCAAATGAGTCGTCCCATTCATTGTTCTCTAAAAATTGACACTATGTAGATTTCACCCCTAGATTAAAACTGATAGTATTTCTTTTCACTTCCAGAATGAACCCCATTCTTTCTCATCATATTGCTAACCTTCCCAATGGACTCCCAAGTCATATCATCCTCCACTTGGTCTATTGACTACACCCTACTTTCATTAGCCCTCCATCTCATCCACTATAAATTTTCCCATCTTCATATTGTCCTCCATCCACTTACCTAATATAAAAATCCACCCATGGGGCCCCACTTTCCAATTATTTCTTCTTTTCACAACTTGTGCCCTAAATAGGCTGCCATCTTTCACTGGGCACTCGCTTCAGATTCCAGATAATAACCCAAATTATTCTTTGCCTTTGCAATTCTATAAATCCTTTCTTTGTTTCCAAAGACATACATAACTTTTTTGTCGCCATCCTTGATGGGCCTTTGTTTTGTCTGACAAAGAGTCCCATGCTCTTTGTTTGGGGCATCCACCTTTTTTCATATTGACATCGCTAACAAACCCCGAGTATCCCAAGTCCTTGTACCCATGATATCTGAGTTTTCCCACTTTGTTATCCTCTAGCATAGTTTAACCCCACATCTATTCATCCCCCTGACACTAGAGATCCAGTTTTACTGTTGTTTCCAATCATCCCTCAAAACCCCAACCAAGGACAGTCTTGAATCCCACAACATCTTGAATTCATTCATGTTACTCTTCAGTACCTAATATCATCTATTAATCAGTGGATTTCAAGAATCCCTTTACTGGGCACACGCCTCCCTTCATGTCTATCAACATTGTTTCTAGAAGGACCACAATATATTGACTTATTACCTTTTTCAATGATGAAGAGTCTTGGACGACACATAGAGAATCATCATTGTTTTATGATTCTGTTGACCCTCATAACATTCGACTTCAAATAAACTCCCATGTTACGTTGGGTCTTAATATGTGACTATTACAATTGTTTTATACCAAATAAGACCTCTCTAATTTGTTAGGCCATCAATGACTATGAATCATCAACAATTCTTACATTCATCCTTGAATCACTTCAGATCTCGTTCACCATTTAGAATTTCCATCTACCATTATCAACTGCCCTCGAGGGTGCTATAGTTATCTGTTTATCAACATACATCATCAATTACAAATTCTAATATCTTGAGCCATGACTGCATGGGCATGCCCACTGCTTTTGTACACGATTTTTATTTTTTCCTAGAGAAAGGTTCGGGTCCCATGGTTTACCCTCTCCCTCCAAAGAACTTCCCACTCTTGCAGTTTCTCTCTTCACCCTTCCTTACAATGGCACTCTCTGCAAAAGAAACATTGATGTATTGCAGATATGACATACTCCTAACCTCACACATCAAGGGCATTTGTTTCAATTTAAAAATTTTCTCGCAACATTGCACACAATGGTTGAAGAAAGACATCAATGCTAACAACAATTAGTCCACCTACAACACAAAATCCATCCAAAGGAAAACTATATACTTGGTTAAAAAATCAAAGTGCTTAAATTCACCAAAGGAAGCTACTAATAATGTGTAAATGCTAGCTAACACACAACTCCTCAACGTGCATTGTGCTTAAGAGGTGATTGTTCATTTATAAAATCCATGCATTTCCAGGAACGATGCATTTATGAATATTGTCGGCCTCTCAACCACTTCTATTCCGACCCCCAACACGAATTGACATTCATATCTGAGAAAAATATAGATTGGATGTTGGTCAAGGGCTAGGAAGTTCCCTTGAAAAGGCCCCTTTTCAATAGTTCATGAACCAATTATATCTTTGCATGAATGGATGCTATAAATATGTGCCATGGGTGCGCTACAAAAATAATAACTTCAAGGTATTTTATGTTGCAAGAATTCTTCTTCGAGAATCCTCTTTTCTCTTGGAATCATTCAAGAACCATTGCAATAGGACATTCCACTCACCCTTGATTGGCATTGTATTTCTTCAACATTGTTACTTTCCATTGCATGAAGAGAAGAGATCTATATTATGGAACTCAAGATCCCTCCAAAGGAGGAAAATGGGACTCATAAGTCCCTCGCCTTTCTCCACGGTGTTTAGCCTATCAATATATGGATCCATTGGTAGCTATATATATTGGTCATTTTTTGCTTTTCATGGTTCCAGTTCTTTCAAGCTTCTCTAAATTTTATTTTAGTTTTTTGGTTTTTATTTTGTTTCATGTATTTGGTTATCTAATCAACTCACAAACTTTGTCTTGTTTATCCGACTTAACTAAGATGGTGCGTTGTGTTTTTCACCCATGTGACAAAACCAACACAACACCCAATGTCGATTCATCATCACATTGTGGAGAGTTTGTACAATGTGATGACCACACTCAAGATCCAATTGAAGACTACAAAACATGTCTAGTTCTATTCTATGCACCACATTACAGCTTCACCAAACTTCAGTTATCAACATGTTCTAATCCCTACCTCAAGGGGATTATGTTACAACAATTTTATGCCCTCCTCTAGGTTGCATTCATTCATATCACTTTTATCCATAAGAAACATTTATTTTATTATGATCCAAATTCTAGATTCTCATAATACCTAGGTTGAAAGTTTAGAATTGTATTTGACTCAATCATATCACAAACATGAGTATGCTCAACTCATTGAAGAAAAATAAAATGAACATGTTCATCACATATATTGTTGTTTTTCATATGGCCTTCTTTCTCTCTCCAAGCAAGAGTACCCATCCATGAGGCTCTCTCTCTTTCTTTTAGTCATCATATTGGCTATGATGTATTTTGGTTCTACATTTTTCCCCCTAACCTCACACATTAGGATGCATTTTTTACCACGCCATTTTTCTCTACTTGAGAAGATGAAGGGGTTTTCATGTAAAACATCATTTATGGTTGGATACATTTATAATGAAACTAATGAAGCAATATGTTACAATAAATGGTTGAATTATATATGGACAATCAAATTCAAACCATGTGATTGACTAAACTTATGACTACACGACCACTCGGTTATATAGGTCATGCAATCTGCATAAGTAATCCTTCTATATTTGTGTAATCTTCATATACATCACCAACATATTAACTTACACATTTGAGTATATTCCATACACATTCATATATTGGAAAAGGATAAAAAATCTTGTCTTTTTTCTTGTTGTGATAAAGTATTGAAGTTAAAGTTGAGGCATTTGCATGGCCTAAATTGGAAAACATCAATTCTAATGCACACCATTCTCTAAAGAAAACTTATAAATATAGAGACCCCTCAAGAGTTCCAAGAGTCTAATGATTATAAGGTTATGTTACACAATTATAATTAGGGATTTTTTATTTTCTTATTCTAGCAACATTGTTTCTCATTGGTATTGGCATTGAGCCTTTTCTTATACCATTCAAGAGAGTCTCTTCTACAAATTTCTCTAATTTAGAGATAAAGCCTCAAATAGGACAAGACCCACCCAAAGAGGAAGCTTGAATTCCATTTTCATGGCTACTCCTAGGTGACATTATTCTTTCTTTAAAAAAATTTCTTCCACTCATCAATTCTAAAAACATTGGGTTCTTTCCCACCAACCAAAATTCTGTACTGTAATGGTTGTTTCATCTTGGAGTAGTTTTATTTCTAGCCTATTAATAGTGTAACAATTTTGATTGTGTCATTTTTTAGTTTCATATCTTGCATAATACCAAAGAAGAGGTTCCAATGTGAAGGTCCCCCCTCATTTTGTTTAATCATCAACAATCTACATAAGGAGTTATCCTACGAAGGTATCACTTTGCTTCTCTTTCATACTACTAATATTTCCATATTATAGGAAATGAGTATTCATGCATCAAGAACCCTCCAAACCATTTATCTACACCAATAGCTCCAACCTATTAATATAAGTTGTTTCATACTCATGAGCACTAAATATCCTAGAACATAAGGCATGGTTTTTACCTTTCCCACCAACAAAGAGTTATTTCATGGAGAATACTTGAGAAATATATGATCTTGAATTCATATGTTTGTTATGTTGAGGCTGGGAGTTTTAATAATTTCTCTACACCCAATACGACTAGGCTCATCACTTCTTTATTTTATCGTATATAAAATTCTTGTAGAAATGAGAACTATTTGAGCTCTTTGCTTCCTAAACCTATGCTAGACTCATGCCAAGAAAGATGCTACCTATCATGCCCACTTGATTAGCTAGACTTGTATTAGGAGTTTCTTCCCTTTGACCAATGATGTTGGAGAGGAATTTCCTTTTTCTCCAAAGTTCCTGCCAATATTGTGCAATTGAGCCCCCTTAGCCCTATGAATTTTCTAATGGACATAATCAAGTTATGCCTCAATCCCTTCACACTGATAGATGAATACATGGATACCTCATCTCTCTCTTACAACTATATTTATACTTATATTTCAAGTGATGATGTTGGCATTGATATAGGACCTCTCACTCCTGAAGATAAGAGGTTTTAAAGGATTGGAAGATCTCGGGGTCAAGCATTTCGAAGGGATATATAAGGAACCTAAGAGGGTGAACTTGGTTGAGACTTTAAAAGTACTTTCTTACTTTCCAAGGACGATTAATGAGTACCTTAATGAGGATTTGTACAAACATTTGAATAGGGAGGAGCTTGTAGCAATCCTGCAATGATTTGGTAAGGACAAGAAGGGTGGTGAATGGATTTTTATTTAGAATTCTTTGATTTCTTGGGTATGTATTGAGAGTGTTGGAAGAGGTAATAATATCAAGAAGAATGGAAAATAGTTTAAATGCTAATTTTATCTCCTTGATACCAAAACAGGATAGTCCAGAGTCCTTTAATTATTCTCAACCTATTTCCCTATGCAATTGTCTTTATAAGATAATTGAAAAGGTATTAACACTTAGAATGAAGTTGATCCTTTCTGAATACATTTCAAATGAAATATTTGGCTTCCTCTGTGGGAGACAAATCAATGAGGCCATAGGAACAACAAAATATGGGTTACATTTTATAAAATTATCTCGTATGTCGGCAACAATAATTAAACTTTATCTCTTAAAGGCATATGACAAGTCGTTGGTGACCTACCAGGCCCAATACCCACAAAAAATAGAGTTTCTTGATGACTTTATTAGAGGATTCAATTGCTTGTTTCTCCTGGATCGAATCCTTAAATTTATTAGGTTCTGGTTCAATGACCAACAATCTCCAATTGTCGGGCCAAACACACTAGTCTTAAGCTCTCTCGGTCACAGCGCTTTAACTCTCCCTTTACAACTAAACACTTTTTCTTGTTCAGTGCTAAGCCCCTTTTCTCTGCGTGAACAAGTGTGAAGTCTATGGGCCAATCAATTGCAGTTTAATTAGAACGTCAAAGCACCAGAAAATAGGGTAAGAGTTAAGCACTCGATTGGATCAGATCCAATAGAATAGGAAGCTTCGTCGAAGTCCAAATCCCCAAATGTTTTGAGGTCAAGACACAACAAGGAACTCCAAAATGGTGAAGGTATGAAAACAATGGGATCCCAACTAGAAATGAATCCGAGTTGATAATTACGTCGAATGGATTTTGGTCGTCGATCTAGAAATAAATTCCACCTCGATCTGATCTACATCGTTAATTTAAAACCAAACAAAACACATAGATTTCTAATAGGTTTCGTTCGATTTGGAAGCCTCATGTGGAATCACAACCATTCAACTCTGCAACTTAGTATTTCCCCTGCAATAAACACTTTGATCTAAAGATTTCTCAATACCACAATAAATTTCCCAATGAGATCCAATTACACACACAAAGAATACTCACTTTGAAATTCCTATTATCTGGAGGAATAAAATATACATCAATATGCACAATTCCTTTTCTTAGTCTCTCGGA
>SNQJ01S0234261.1:0-13979 GCA_010110895.2 Picea sitchensis
ATTCAATACGAGTCCACGAACAGTAATTATCGATTGTCTACGGATTCGAACTAAAATAAAAATTCAACGTGGAATCCAAATCTCAATATTCATTTGTGGACGAGCTAACAACATGAAATCAAATCAAAAGTGGCGAGATTGTAAAACTAGAAAGGATGTTACTTGGTGGTGCGAGTTAAAATGAGCTGGGTTAAAAGATGATTTGCGAGGAGATTAAAATGAGTTTGAGAGTTAAAACAGATTACTAGAGGTGAAAACAAATTGCCGAGGAGATGGCAGGTACAGGAGGTTAAAAACAAAGATTGGCGGGAATGGGTGAGACCACTTTAGACCAATAAATAAAATAAAGCAAATTGCCCAAGGCTTTGGAGTTTCCCTATGAGCAGTATAACATTCACAGCGGTTACCCATTCACATGCAGATCTAAACATACATCCAAATGCATTCTATTCTACCAGAAATAAAAATCATGCCGTGCCTTTGGCTTGCCTCGGATGACATCCGTGCTCCGTCGCTGCTTCCCTTCTGTGCATCTCGCTGACCGTAGAGACCTCACGGTACCTCCCAACCCATCGCTATTAAGGTACTCTTCTTACTGTAACATCCTTTCTGTTACCAAAACTTATTTTTTTAGGACATTTGCTTGCAAGTGATACGGATTTTTATGATGATAAAACTTTTTCCTTCATTGCTTAATTGCATTAATACATATGGCCGGGATGTTTTACTAAGTTGATGTGAACAAGTCTTGCTGACTAGGTTTCATTGAGTGTACGGTTTTAGGACTCCCCGAGGTCTGAGAGGGCATGGTGGAACCTCCTTGGACTGCAGTTGAATTGGGGGAATCAGGCTATTTAAGTTGTTTCATTTATGGTGATACTGTTTTGTTTTGATATGCTATTGATTTAGCAGTATGTTGTTGAAGAAGCATGATCTGACATGATGGTGCAGTAGTATAGGCTGATGATAGCTTGCAGAATTAGGAACTCACCTATATAGATAAAAGGGCCTACGAGAGTTCTAGAGATTGAGGAAAGTGTGGACAACAGCCTACAACCTACTAACACCTCCATTAGCTCGGCCATGGGATTAACGATTACCACCTAGTTGAGAAGGATCCACGATCTTTGTGAGAACACTCTTGCGATAATCACTCACGATAATGAGATTCTAAGAGTATAATAAGGTGGGGACTTATTCCTTAAACCCTTAGTCTCCCTGATTCACTGGCCGGAGTGTTGACTCGAGGTTGTAGAACTACCAATCATCCAAGTCGGCCAGTGGCACCATAGACACGTGGTGCATCTACAGAGGAACATCATGCAAAAGAAATACAAGTCAGCGAGTAGCACCCTTAGAGCACATAGTGCATATTTAAGGGCACATCATGTATTTGGAACATGAATAAGGCAAGTGACACCCTTGGAGAAAATAGTGCATCCTGAAGGGCACGTCACATGGATGATGATGAGACAACCTAGATGACCCTAAGACATGGGGTCAAATTCTTAAAGCGACTCCCCAATTAAATTGTAACCTTCTCAAATCCAAACACGAATTAAACATCTAAGATAGAATTGACCAAAGCCTAAGAAAGGTCCTACAAAACAACCTAGAGTAGCTAAACCCACCTAGGTGTTAATTAAAGTCTTCTTAAAAGTAAAGGGGAGTAAAATAATGAGGGAAATAAAATAAGCGAAACCCATGGCCTTTAAATGATAAAGAAGAAATAAAATTTTATTAAAAGTGTGGGAGATATAAAATCTAGAATTAAAAAATATATATATATATATATTAAGAAGATTACAAACGCATTTATCTTTGGGTTTAAAATAAAATAACGGAGATTAAATATTAAAATTAAAGGAAATTTAAGGGTGATTAAGGGTAATTTGGGGTAATTTAAGGAGTGATTAAGGGTGATTAAGGAGTAAATTAAGGGAGTAAATTAAGGAGTAATTTTAAAGGGTGTGAATGGGGGTAATTGGGAGTGGATTGTAGGTGAGGGAATTGAGTCTTAATTATTAAAAATTAATTTTGGAGAACCATGGGGATGAGTGACACTTGGACGTGAGGAGGAATGTTTAGAGGGTTTGTCGGTAAAAATTGATTAATTAATGATTTAGGAAATTAGGTTGGTCAAATTTCTATAAAGAAAGGGAAAGGAAGGAGGCGGTTGGAGTGTAGCGTTGCAGCAATTTGTGGCTTGGCGGGTTGCTTATTGTGGAGTTGGGTTTATCTCAGGTGTATTGGAGTGGTAGCTTCGGCCCGTGGAGGCGGTGAGGCGGCTAGTCTATCACGGTTCTTATGTAGCCCTTTGCGTGGGGGGCTATAGGGCGAGACCAGTACTGGCGTTTAGTGGGAGGAGTACCGGTGAAGCTTTTCTGTGGTATTGGCCGGGGCTGACAGAGAGAGGACCGACGGAGGACGTCTTCGAAGCGGGCGATTGGCTAAGGTATTATTTTAATTCTGGCAAAATTTGTTTATAATGGTTAGTGTTAAAATGATTCTGATGACTTGCAAAAAAAAACTTGTTCCTGGCAAATTCAATTTATAATGGTTTGTTCCTGAATCACTTGATCTGGGTTTAGACACAGCAATTTAATTCACCTCGTGAATCGTTTTATCTTAAAGCCTTCTATTATCTTGGCAACTTTTTGTGAAGCGTTTTGCTATTGTGTATTAGTGTATATGCACTATGGTGTGGGCATTTTGCTTACACGTTAAATGAAGTTCTCTTCGGTGAATCCCATTAATTTCGTGATTGCTATGGTCTGCATTCTGCAGGAAACCAGATCTAGTGGCCAATCTGTGTGCTTCCCTTACATTTCCTTTTTAATGGAATTTGGGGTTACATGGTTTTTCAATGGCAATCTATTTGTGTCATGTGTGCCTTCCGTTACATTTCCGCTTTAATGCGTTGGGGTTACGCATTTTTCAATGGCAATACAATGGCTTGTCGTATTGCCTTTGTTACATTTCCCTTTAATCGTTGGGGTTATGCGTTTCCGTAGCAGTACAGGCAATCTGTGTGCCCTTCGATTTTACATTTCCTTTTAATCGTTGGGGTTCTGTGTTTTTCATTGACAATACAAACTGAGAATCCGTGTGCCCATCGAATTCCCTACATTTCCACTTAATCGTTAAGTGCATTTTCGTAACCAATAATTCTTGCCTTAATCCCAGGTACTGTCAATTCTTGCTGGGTAATTCTTAGAGATTATCGTCTTTAATGGCCCCTACAAAGAAACTAATACAATGAAAACATGATCGAATCTTACATTTCCAATTAGGTATTGGGATGCATTTTCAAAGTCATTAAAAAACTGATGCAATCTGAATGCATTCGAATCTGTTTACTTTTCAATTTAGTCAGTGGGGTCTGTGTTATATGACAATGCAAATCTAATATCAGTCATAAGGAAATCTGACTTCCGTTGCATCACGATTATGTATTGGGGTCTGCGTATTGTTGGGTCACGTTCCTCAATCAGGGGCTTTAATACATGGGTGTTTTCCATTTGGTCTGCGTTCTTGATAGTCCTTAATGCCATGCATTAGGGTAACATTACTAATCTGCCATGCTTTTATGCTATCCATTAATTACAGTTGCGTTTTCTAATTGGGAGTAGCGGCGATTATTAATTGATAATTATTAGATTGTTATAACAACATTGTTGAATAAATTGCTATTATTCTTTTACCAACATTTTAGTATCATTGCTACAGTTGGGTTGTTCAATTGCCTTTACCTTATGGTGGTAACGTTGTAGGTTTAATGTCACCATTAATCGGTAATATGATGTAATTTCTATATATGGCCCCGGTTAATTTTTGTTACTATAAGAATGGTCATTTATATTTGTTAATTAAGTCATTTTTCGTTCTTCCATTTTAGCAATTTTAGAGATGGTCTTGTGTGTTGTGGTTCTGGTGTAGTGTGTCGAAGTTTCCATCATGAATATTTATCTATAAAATGGGTTGAAAATTCACAAGAATTGTATGGTTAATTCCAATGTGAGGTTGTTTATAACTATGATGTTACCTTGTCATTTGGAAAAGGATGATACTCATCATTATTAGGTCATCTTTAAATGATATTGCTTTAAACCCTTGTCATGTTTAACCATTGTACTTATTATATATGTGGTCATTGATTAGGATGTTGCGGTACTTGGTTACAATTATGATGTTGAAGTTTGGTATCTATTTTATTGGGTATTGTCAAATAAAATCAGTGGAAGGTTACTAACATTTCTGATATGAACGTAGTTTATAAATTTGTGTGATGTTGTTCTTGAGAGTGAAATTGTATTGTTTCGTACCGCCTCAATTGAGTACAATGTTAGAGTGACATCATCAAAATCGTGAACATTGTCCGATTAAAATATTATTGTATTTGGGCGTGCTTGTTGATATGGTTATCTTACGTTGCAATGTTGGTGCCATTATTCTTGATGATAAACCATATGGTGGACAATCTGAGTTTAAAGCAATAGAATGCTAGGAGTTAGTAAATGAGAACAGGGCCCTTGCAATTTAATGTTGAACTTGGTGTTGATGGTAGTCCTCTTATCACCATGCATCGGTAAAGGTATTGTTCTTCTTAATTAAAATTAAAATGCGATGGTTGTATTGAGTTAGTTTCTTGGTGTGTTGTGTGGTGGGATGTAGACACCTCCATGTTCCCTCGGAACAATGCGCCAATAGGACAAATGGTTAAAATCGATGGGAACCTTTGCTTGAGCGTTGATTGTAGCCAGTCTTGGAGGTCCTAACCTTGCGAGGTAGGTTGGTGGGAGGTCAGTCGTATTTAGCAGTTAGTTTTACTTTATGCATTGGTTGCGTCTTGTTGGTCATCGGTGGCGACGTAGAGTCCGTTTGTTGCTACTTATACCGCAGCGCATTTTAAACAAAAATAAAATAAAATTTTTTTTTTTTTTTGAGGTTTTTCTATTCTTTTTTGATGTTTGGTTCTTTACATATGTTATCAGAGCTGGTTCGACCCGCGTCTTGGGATTCGCTACGGGTTCTATTGACATGATTATGTTGATTATGCTATCACTGATCTAGTTGATTGTTGTGTGAAGGTAGTCATGGTTAGAGGACGCCGTGGATTCAGATGATGTGGTGCTAGGGGAGGAGGCGCTATTCCCCTAGTAGCATCCACGCCCGGGGGTTCTAACCCTTAGGGAGACGAACAGGTTATCAGGATGGAGCAGATAGTGGTGGGTGATTTGTTTGGGTTGATGAGGTCCTTTTAGAATATGTCAAAGGCCCTGATTAGATGTCTATATAGATATGAGGCCAGGGTGTCGACACCCATTGAGGTTCTTCCACGCGCATCGACAGTTACAGGTAGCATTCTCTATGAACTCAAGAAGGTAAAATTCCGAAAGTTCTTTAGTGCCGGGCCTTATGGCCTTTGAGGCATGTTTGGAGAATATGGAGATGTGCTTAGCACTTAGCGATTATACCTCAACATGAAGAAGGACCGCATGACGGTCTTTCAACTAAGGAAGTGCTCTTCTATGGTGGAAGAGCGCTCCTACCACAGCGAACATGGTAAAAACCGAAGGCGTGTCAGCAAGGCCCCATTGAAGAACGATTTCCGGGAGAGTATCTTTTAGAGAGTGTTGAGCATCAGCTCAATGAGTTCTATCCGATACGATAGGGAACCGTCACGATTAACCGATGCGAAGACGCGTTTTATGGAACTGCTACGGTATGCTCCGCACCTTAACACAGAGAATCTCAAGGTCAAAGTTTTTTTGTTTGGCCTTAATGTCAGCCTTCGTGCAAAGTTTAGAATTTTAATGCCTAAAAACTTGTATGATGTCGTTCAGAAGGACCTCATAGCGGAGGAGGAGATTGTCAGTGGGGGTCAGACCAGGAATACAGTGAGACCTACGGGGTAGGGTTCATCTGGTGCGCCGCAGCAGTAGACGCCAGTGAGACGTACGACGTGATATCGTGGCTTCCAAAGGGGTTCCACTTTTGGTACAACCCGATGGTTTTCGCCTTAGTAGCGGACACCTTACCAAGGACCACGGCAGCAGCAACGGTAAGCCAGCGGTAGCAATTTAGACACGTTGACCAAGACAGACCAGGGTTTCAGGCGGGTGGGTAGTCATCTTCTACTTAGGGCACCAGGACTACTAGGCCAAACAAGAGGTGTTGGACGTGTGGGGAACCACACTACCGATGATTGATACGTGGAAGGACCGGTGATCGGATCAGCGGACCGCATCATGGGAGATATGGGCAAGGCCCGTTGGATTCATGCAGCGGTGAATAGCAGCCCGGTGAGCATACCGGTCGGTACGTATGCCGAGATGGCCAGTACATGTTGACGGAACCAACAGTATTTGAGTAGACCGGTGCTCTTGAGGTTTTATTTCTGGTAAAGGGATCAAGGTCAAGGCGATTGAGCGGAATGAAGGTTTAGCTTAAGTGGAGTGGCTTGGGGAGCCAAGCGAAGGTCGGAGGAAGGTTGATTACGTGCCATATGGCACCGGGGAGAGTTTAATCCGCGAGGTTCAACTTATATGTCATGATCCTAGGATCTTTTGACGTCGTGATCAACATGGATTGGTTGGAATCACATGATGTGATACTTAACTATAATACAAAATTGTTAATTTTGACGGATGATTTGGGACAAAGTTGTGTGATTATGGGAAGAAACCAGGGAGTGTACTTGAGGTTCGTTTCTTCCCTACATCTATAGAAGAGAATGCGGAAGGGATGCAAGCTATATACAATGCTTTCTTTAAATGAGAAGGGCGTAGCGGAAGGTCTGGAAAAACTTCTATTGGTGAGAGAGTTTGCATACATCTTTCCAGAGTATTTACCTAGAATGTTGTGGTATAGGGAATTGGAGTTTACCATTGACCTGAAACTGGGAACTGAACTAATGGCGAGGACTTATTGTATGTCGACCGCGGAGTTGCAAGAAATTAAAAATGCAGACTTCAGGTGAAGGAGTTGCTGGACCTGGGCTTGATACGTCCTAATGTGTCACCGTAGAGTTGCATGATTAGTTTCATTCAGAAGAAGGACGGATTGTGGAGGATTTAGTCCTTGACTATTGTCCAACTGAACAAGGCTACGATCAAAATCAGTATCCCTTGCAAAATTGTGATCTATTTGATCAAAATGAAGGGGGCGACGGTGTTCTCTAAGATCGATTTGCAGTCAGGGTACCACCAGTTACGGATCAAGGAGGATGACGTCCTAAGACCACTTTTAAGAGACAAGATTTGGACATTACGAATTTGCTGTTTTACCATTTGGACTGACCAAGTGGTGTTTACGAAGCTTGATCAACAGGAATTCGCAATTACTTGGACAAGTTCATACAAGTGTTCATTAATGATATTTCGATCTACTCTCGAACGACGGAGAACATGACGAACACTTACGCTTGGTACTACAATGTTGAAACACAAATTATATGGAAGTTGTCAAATGCTCTTTTATCAATCAAGGATTCACTACTTAGGGCATGTCATCTCCACGACGATACCTTCGCCGAAGGTATCGCCGTGGATCTAGCCAGGTTGAGGCTATTATGGAATAATTCGGCGCCGATGAATGTCACAGAAGTGCATAGTTTTATAGGTTTAGCAGGAAACTATCGACAGTTTGTCGAAGGATTTCGAATACTTGAGTCAAATCACGGAGTAGCAGAAAGAAAAACAAAGTTTGTGTGAATAAGAAATGCACTTGGAAGCATTAGGAGGCTTAAGAGTTGGTGACAGCAAGCGTAGATACTAAGGTCCACGACATAGACTGGCTGACTTCTTGGTATACGTGGCATCCAGGAAAGGTTTGAAGGCAAAGTCATCTTGATCTGCTTGGAGATGAATGATGATGCCCATTTGAGAAGCTAAGAAGACATGAGAAAACTTCGCGATGCATGATTTGGAGTTATTAGCCATCGTATATACCTTAAAGGTATGGAGACACTATAAGTTGGATGAAAATTTGAATTAAGGGCCGATCATTGTAGATTACAACACATTTTCATAAGCGACACGAGCAACGTGACAGCGGCGTTGATGAGCCCTATAGCAGAGTACAACGAGATTACCCATAAAGGAACAATGAATCGAGTGGAAGATTCATTGAGTCAGATACCACACATATTATTAGTGTTGACCTCTTCACCGCGAATACATGAGAAGATTCTCACTTCTGTGATAGGCTAGTACAAAAGTCGAGGATTTTATCGGATAAAACCTATGATGGTACCACGATGTAGAGAGTTTACTTTTCGGCAGTGATGGGTTATTATGGGGTTTAGAGGTCGATTCACATTACCGTCAAACGGCGAGTTGAGGATGTTTATCCTTAGCGAGGCTCATAGAGCTGTTTGCATGGCTCACCCATGAGTCATGAAGATGAGGAACAGACCTTAAGCCCTTGTTCTTACGGAAAGAATGAAGACCGACATAGTCAACTTTGTGGCTAGATGTCACCAGTGTCGATGGTAAAAGTGAACATAGACACAGCGGGATTGCCTATTATGCCATTCGAGGAAATCGAAATGGTAAATCATTTGATGGATTTTGATAATTGGATTGCCCTCACGTGTAGGGAGATACATTCGATTTTGTGGTGATAAAGACACTTTGACGAAGAGTGATTATTTTATTCATGTGCATACGACGTGTCAGGCACTTGACATAGCGAGAGATTTCATCGGTGAGATTGTGAGGATACATGGCGTGCCAGAAGAAGATTATCCGATCGAGGATCGATGTTTGGATGATTTTGGGCGAGTTTCCAAGAATGTAGGAATTAACTCAATTTTAATCTGCGTATCACCTAGAATGACGGGCATTATGAACCAAACCTTGGAAGACATGTTGCATGTATGTGATGGACCAAAAAGCGTTCCAGGGAGGAACAACGCCTCTCATTAAGTTTGCTTACAACAAGCAGGTTGAGTACCGATGAATTATTTGAGAGTTTCTTTATGGGCGTCCGTGTCGAATGCCTTTGAGTTTTGATCGGCTTGAGGATAGGGTCTGGTGGGACCATAAGCGATCAAAGAAATGGAAGAACGAATGCCATAAGACAAGGATAAAGGAAGCTGAAGGTCGTGAGGAAGGAGTTATTAATGCGATGTACCGAGAATTGACGAAGTAGTTACAAGGTACGTGATGGAATCTTCTTGTAGGTTGAAACTGCACTCAAAAGGTTGATCAAAGTTTGGAAGGGCTAAACTCTCTCTAGGTTACCGTGGGACCTTGAGTTGTGGAAGGGGCCGTGTATGTCTGACTAGCCTTGCTGATTCTTTGAGGCGTATGCGGCGTTTCATTTATCTGTTTGAGACATTATATTGGTGATCTTACGCGTGATTGACGCCCAGGTTCCTTGGCCGTCGGACAAGGCGCTCCGACTGGCAATCCGCATTTTAGATCATAAAGCACGATTCAGCAGTTCTGACATCCAAAGCAGGCCGTCCAGTCAAAGTCCAGAATTAGGGCGATTATAATCCCTTTTCGAGGACACAGGAGGGCATATGATATCATATGATTTCCCATTTTATTTTAGCCAATGAGACCATATAATTGGAATTGTATCACGGAGTTTAAAGCATAATAAATTACTAGGAGTTAATAATTGAGGGTTGATGCCCTTTTAATTAAATATTGAACAGGTGTTAAGTGAGCCGGAGTCCCTCTTATCCACAGCATAACCATTAAGTAAAAGAGCGTATTATTCAGCATAATGCGATAAATGCGTGGTTGTGATTATAGTTTCTTGGTGTGTTGTAGGGTGGGACTAACAAGACACCTCCGCCATTCCTCAAAACAGTGCATGACCACGAGAGACCCTAAATTTAAATCATTAGAACTTTGGGCGGCGTTGATTATATGTCTTGGAGAAGTCCCTAACCTTGCAGGAGTAGAGACGGGGAAGTGAAGTCATGTTACTGTGATCAGTTTACTTTCATCTTGGTTGCGTCTTGTTATTCATCGAGTGGCGACGTAAAGATCGCGTGTGTTGCTACTTCTACTGCATGGCATTACACATTTTAAACAAAAAAAAAAATTACTGTATACTAGAATGGTTGTCATAACGAAGTGATTCGTTCGGCTTCCCATAGCCCAGAGCATAAAGAGCCTAAGATCGAGAATAAAGATTAACCATATCGCCTCCAAAGGTGGAACCACCACTCAATACGAATTCCCCGCTCCTCACAAACAAGCAGTCAAATACACGATCCAGATTAATAGCGTTCACGGCTCGGCGTTCATCCCCTTCTTCCTTCTTTTCCCTTTCTTTTATAGAATTTTTTTTTTTTTTTTTTTTTTTTTTTTTTTTTTTTTTTTTTTTTATGAAACCCTAAAAATTTCTCTGTTTTACAAATGTCACTCATCCCCACGTTCTCCAAAATAATTTTCTTTAATGAATTAAAGACTCGCTTCCTTACAATTGGCTCCTAAAGGTGCTCCTAGGGTTCCTAAGTCCCCTCTCATGCTTTTAATAACGTTCCTAAAATGAAGTTTGCGAGGATCAGCCATGGGTATTAGAGCGTCAATGACATATCATAGCTTGTCACCCCGATAACTTTGGGTGATGCAGGTTAGAGCATACAGGATGGTTAGGACTAAAGAAGTCAGGCGGGGGAGAATCATCCAGTACCCGTCAGCACCACCAACACCACCACCATGTCGCCGAACTAGCCTCATGCTACCCCTCATTTGGAAGCCATTAGCGAGGACTTTTAAAGGCATGGCAGAAGCCAGTGAAGTGGAACCTCCACCATCACGGGCGGAGTAATCCCGGAGAATCAAGGGATTGAGGGAGAGGGATTCCACTGTGAAGACATTCAAGAATTGCAGAAGATCAAATTTCCAGAGTTTATTAGGAGATTGCAGTGAACTTGCGGAAGCATTGTTGGAAGGCATGATAAGGTGTTTTTACTTAAAGAGACTATGCGTCCAATTCAAGGCCAAGATTGCAATTCTCGGTTAAGAGACAGCATGGCGGGTGGGGCAACTTGGAAGAACAACTACACCTTGCAGACCTGCGATGTCGTGGGAACTTTTCGAGGAGAAGTTCAGAAGGAAATATCTACCCGGCATTACAAGGAGAAACAAGTAGGGGCATTTCATGCCCAGTACAAGAAACATAATTGTAGAAGAATATGAGATGTGGGTTTATGGAACTAGTCAAGTATGTTTGGTATATGGACAATGACCGTGTGGGTAGAAGCTTAGTCTGTAAAGTTGAACGAAGATGAAGTATGGTATTGGATGTGAAACCGTCTTGATACTTGGTGTTAGAAAGATGTTTTGTAGAAGAACACATGAACTTAGAAGGGTACAGATGCGGCATTTTCTGCATCGTCACAGTTTGTAGGAAGAGACCCAGGGACATTTCTAGGGAGGGCTCCGAGGCCACCACCTTATAGTACCAGAGACGTGCCAAGGACAGTAGATGCAAGAATTCCAATGGAAGCTAGTCTGACATCTAATTCATCGCATAGCAGATGCGAATAGAGTCCATGACCATCTCGAGGGAATAACAAGTAGAAGCCGAGGAGTTCGAGAAGAACTCATTTCAAAGGCAGACACATAACAATACACAGGAGTTCAATCTTGTATTTACCTAGCCAAGTGCAGGGACCTCATTACCAGTGTGATTTCCCAGAGTTACAATCGGGGTTCATGCATAGAGAAAATGAAAACGCGATAGGAAACAAATGTAATACAGATTTATACGTGATTAATAACCGCCGGGCTGAACAATCAATCCATGACCCATTAGAATACTACGAGGTATGCTAAATCATATTAATGTTAAAGATTTTTGTTTGATTCTAGTGCAACATATAGTTTCATTCACCATATGCATTAAAAGAGTGAAATTTGGCATCCTACAAACACGATGACTTTAAACAAGTCGAGATGGCTTGAGGGAAAAAACAAGTACATGGACCTAGGTAATAGATGGTGTATAGTAGACCTAGGAGTATGCACTACAAGGCTGAAGGTATACATCACTGCTTTCTTAGGTATGATGACCTAATCATTGGAATGGATTGGTTAACTGCCCATCGAGCTTTGGTGGTGTTTTCACAAAGAGATTGCTGTATTGATGATGAAGGAAGACCAATAGAATCCAAAGGTGTTGAGAATTGTCATTACGCTTTATATAAACTATAAAGTCAAAAGCGATGCCCAGAGACAAAGATTGTAAACTATATAGTCAGTAGTAAAAGGGACCCTCATTGGACGTTACCCGGTTTTGTATCATAATTTCCAAGATCTTTTCCGAGGCGGTTACCGGGGTTACCTCCTGAGAGGGAGAATGATTTTACTATTGATCTAAAACACGGTGTAGAACCAATCTCCAAGACTCGTGTCAGATGACAGTTCCGGAACTTTGTGAATTTCAAATACAGATGAAAGAGTTACTAGACTTAGGAATAATTGTCTCCTGTAGAGGCACGGTAATTTTTATGAAAGGAAGGATGGATCCTTCGACTTTTTATATGAACTACGAGGACTTGAACGTGTCAAGTGAAGAATAGGTACCCAATGCGGCGAATAGATGACCTCTTGATCAGATAGAGAAAGGAACATGATATTCTCAAAGATGGAGTTCTTGATCACAGGTATCACCAGTTAAGAGTTAAGGAAGGTGATATTCCTAAAACTAGCTTTTGAACATGGTTTGGGTATTATGAGTTTGTTGTGGTACCTTCGGATTGACTAATGCACCAACTGTATTCATGAGCCTCATGAGGCAGCATAATGCGGAAGTACTTAGATGGGTCTGTACAAGTTTTTCTAGATGACATTCTCATCTATTCTAGGAATGAAAGAGAACGAGGATCACTGAATGGTGTCTTGCCTTAGGAGAACAAATTGTATGGGAAGGCATGAAGTGTTCCTTCTTCGAAGAGATCCTATTTGGAGTCATATCATTTCTGGCAAGAAAGGAATATGATTGGACCCGGAAAAGGTAGAGCCGTTATGGAAATGGGCCAGGTGCGAGAAAAATGTACATGGTGAAGCTTCTTGGGGCCCTAGCGGGTTATTACCGGAGGATTTGTGGAAGGATTCTCAAAAATAGCGAAGCCATCACCACTTTGCAATGCAAGGTGGTGGGAGTACGAATTGGACAAAAGAATGTGATAAGCGCCATTCATTGAGATTAAGAGGTTACTAACTAGTCATGTATTCTACGAGTGCAGGATATGGAAAAGGACTTCTTGAGTACGCGCCTTGGATGCCTCGAAGCAAGGGGTTGGGGCCGTGCTAATGCAAGATGGAGGAGTGATAGCTTATCGTCAAGGAAAGGTGAAGAAACATGAGAAGGGTATGCAGCGACTCATGATTTAGGTTGGCGGGTTAATGTTAATGCAGAGCTTTGGAGGCACTTTATTTTTAGGGGCTTTGAGCTCAAAACATACCATAAAAGTTTTAAAACATCTCTTCACCCAAAGAGATCAGAATGCCAGGCAAAGACGATGGAACGAGTTTATGAGTGAATGCGATTTTGGTATTTTAGTGCATCTGAGGGAAAGAGAAAATGTGAGGTAAAGTAGATGCCTTGAGTAGGAGACCACGTATTTCTCCTTGGTGACCTTAAAGTTCAGTTTGAGGGAACATGTGTTAGCACAACTACTATGAGATAGTTAGTATTTAAAGGTTACTTGAAACCTCAAGAGTAGAGTTAGTTAATCAAAATAGAAAGGATATAGTCTAAAAGCAGAGATGAAGCTGATAAGATACTCGAGAATGTACATTCTAAGTGGGGATATTGAGCATCACTTGAAGAATCCATAGATCACTTTATTGTGTGCATCCAGTGTGAAGAAAATGCATGATTATGAAGAAATAACTAATACAGGTGGGCATGGTAGCGATGTAGTCCCTTGATCCTGCAAATGCTGCCTAGAATGTCAGCGAGGTGAGAAGCCAATCCGACCACCATCACAGTACGATTTTGGT
>SNQJ01S0234262.1:0-13979 GCA_010110895.2 Picea sitchensis
ACAAGTCACTATGTACAGAGCATGACAAGTACATAAATTATTGTATATGAAAGTATTAAACATTTATGATATCCAGGTATGCAAATACTTGGGATGTAATTATGTATGAATTATAATCGAAAGAATTGAAAAATTCTCTAAAGGAAAACCTACAGTACACAGAGTATAAATATTTCAATAGGTATTCATAAGAATTTGTAAGTCGATTTGGTCTAATTTCTACATGTTAAAGCACTGGAATAAATTGGAAATAACATCGTTTAACACAGGGCAAATTCTGGAATGTAATATGAAGGGCGCGAAAGCCCCAATTGAAACGAAAGCATTCTGGAGCCCTTAAGTTTACATATAATTGTAAATGCTTGTGTCCTGTGGAGGCATAAGCCAGAGTCAGGAACTATGTGTCCGTCTACCCCGGACCCAGTTTCATGTACGCTTGCCAACCCTCCTAATTGTTTAGAGTCCCTTGGAGGATGAAGTTTGTTAATCTTAAGAGAGGTAGTGTAGATCGACAGAGGCCATCTACAAGGCAAACCGAACCCAGAACTCCTTAAGTCCTAGACAAGCTCAAGAAGGATCGCACCATTATGTGCAAGAACCCTGCATGGAGTGCAGAGGTCGAGAAACCCCTTGGAGGTTTTAGAGCATATGAAAGTCCAAGAGTGAGAAATAGACCGTGATCGAAATTAGTTTAGTGTGAATAACTTTCGACGTTTCGGCATTCGAGAAACCAGAGGGCAAGACCCCTCGTCTTCGCAAGTCGCAAAATCCCAGTATACAAACTTATACAAAACATGGTTAACCATAATATAAGAAACTTATGAGAATTTAATAATAAAAAAAAAAACGGTCATCTTATCCTAAGAATGAATCTATCTAGTTATTTAGGATTAATGTTCCGGAGAAGAATTTTTTTTTTATGGTGAATTTGAGGTACATTACAGGCTCCAAAGACATAAACACTCTGCTCCTACATCTATTCATTCAAAANGACCGTGATCGAAATTAGTTTAGTGTGAATAACTTTCGACGTTTCGGCATCCGAGAAGCCAGAGGGCAAGACCCCTCGTCTTCACAAGTCGCAAAATTCCAGTATACAAACTTATACAAAACATGGTTAACCATAATATAAGAAACTTATGAGAATTTAATAATAGAAAAAAAAACGGTCATCTTATCCTAAGAATGAATCTATCAAGTTATTTAGGATTAATGTTCCGGAGAAGAATTTTTTTTTTATGGTGAATTTGAGGTACATTACAGGCTCCAAAGACATAAACACTCTGCTCCTACATCTATTCATTCAAAAGAAATATTAGAACATATATGCAATATATATATATATATATATACAATTCTAATAACATTATAACCTGTATACAAGATACACAACATACAATGAATAGAGAATTAATACTTATCTTTTGATTGAGAAGACCTTCCACATCAACATGGTCTAGACCAAGGTACCAAACCTGAGCAACACTCCAACCAATGGTCTCTCATTCCCCCACATGCCTGTCCCACCCCAGGAGGGTACACCTTCACTGTCATACAGTTCATCGGCTGCTACACCTCCCTTTCCTTGGGCTTCAACAACAGGTCAATTCAGGAAGTCTCAGAGCACCATGGTTCCTAGAGTTCTAACTGCCCTCTGAGATTTCCAATTAGTATCTTCCCAGAGCTACTCTTTGTAGTCGACATTCTAACTTTAATCAAAATCATCTCATCTCCATCACCCACATGCATTTATCATGAGAAAACATAAAAGAATTCATTTAGGAACTCCAACTAGTTCAAAAGGAAATTCAACTTTTCTCCCAAAACATGAAATTATTTTTCATAATTCATCTTGGTTGTTGCCATATTATGAATGCAACCATTCTTGTGGTTTTCCACAGGCACCAAACTGCATACCATTTTTCCTGTAATGCTTCATCTTGCATATTGACAAAAAATTGTTAGTATTTGTTGTACATCATATTCAATTGCAATATGTACAAAATCTTATGCAGTGATCTTAGAATTTCTTGCACCTAGCAATTCAATCACAATTACCCAACAATTTAATAAACTAGAACAACTCGTCATTCTATGCATATGTATGTTCAGAGTAATATCTGTATATTCATTACTTCTTTTTTCTGAACAAGAAAAAATCCTGTAGTCAATGCTCATGTGACTACTTGACTTGCAACTTTCCTGTTGCAATGTCTAACACCTCCCTAAAATGTCCTCAACTTCATGAGTTAACCACATTTCAGCGGTTAATAACAATTATTTCCATACAATAATATATATGCACATACTTACAAAACATATTCAACCATTTCTTTTAATAGACATTTATATCACTTACTATGCATGAGTGCAATTCTCAATGTATACTTATTCAATGCACCTTGCATTGAATTACATAATGCTCTTCATCTCAGTCATGTATCTCACCATCCATAAGTTGGAATTCCCGCCAATGTGTTGACACATTCTCCACACACTTCCTATTGTNTGAGTGCAATTCTCAATGTATACTTATTCAATGCACCTTGCATTGAATTACATAATGCTCTTCATCTCAGTCATGTATCTCACCATCCATAAGTTGGAATTCCCGCCAATGTGTTGACACATTCTCCACACACTTCCTATTGTCTTCCCAATTAATTGGATGCCTTCCTTTTTCACCCAAACACTACACCAAGAATATAATTATGTGGTGTTCATTAGTGCTAGCAAAAAGGTTGCAATCCAAGTTTTATTTAAAGGTAGGAATATTTTAGTACTTGTGTGGCTCATAACGTTTCCATATCCATAACTTGCCATATCCAACCATGTCCTAGTCTCACACATGACTAGCTTACTGACATTCATTCCTAAAATAAGTTCTTATCTTTTGATTCATTGGTTATCACCCCATAACCAAATTAACATTACATTCTACTATGTCAATGTGTGCATTCAGAAGCTAAAAAGCTTTGAATTAATATAGGCCTCAAGCCTTTACCACATCTAGTGGTATGTATTCAATAATATAATCATGTGATTTTATAAAATAACTCTTACCATGAAGAGAGAGTGATGGGGGACTAAGCTCCACTAGGCAGGGCAAGGGAGGGGGCTAAGTGTATAGGCCTAGGGGCTAAGCAAGGGGGATTTCTTCTAAAAGGATAATATTTTATTGTTATTTCCTTTAAACTAAGGTGGGCATGATCAGGATTATCCTAAGTTCCGGGAAAGGGGACATAGGTTAAATGGAGCGCATGTAGCTCCAAGAAGACAAGTGTCAACCTGGGCGCATGCAGTTAAAGCTAAAGCATCATCTCGTGTCGGGGGATCTGCCATTCTCCCATCCGACATGTGAACCTGTTTTTGCCTCTGTGTATGACCTCTACATAACAATGCGTCTCTAAAAACCCGAAAGGGAAGCCGACCTATGGGATTAGGGAACTCAGTTTACTCGCACCTACAAAGACTAGTTTTTACCTTAACCATTTTTGGGTGACTTATTTCTGTTGTCTGAGCTGTGTTGTGTCATAAATGTTGGTTTTTGCGGCCATGCAGTCCCTTGACAGAGTGTGGCTTGTTTTCGTCAGTTGTTTCTTATTGATCCTTGATATATTCTAGTGTTCGACTATTACTGTTTCGGGTGTTCATACCATTTTCCCTGTTGTTGTTGTTTTCATCCATACCTAGTTGTAGCTGAGTCGAAGATTGGTTGAAGAGGAAGGTTGTTAGGCCTGTGAGAAACTCTCCCAAGTGAGAGAGTTTTCTAGGAAGTGAGTTCTCATGGAAGGGAGTCTCATAGCAGCTACAATACTCTGAGACTTCTGGTCCAACTTGTTGTTGAAGCCCAAGTTAAGGGAGGTGTACTAGCCGATGGAATTGTATTAGTGAAGGTGTATCCTCCTGGGATGGAGTAAGCGCGTGGGGAATGAGGGTCTGTGGGTTGTGGGAATAACTGGCTCCTGGGATAAAAGATCCTTCCTATTGCTTTGTGCGACTTCCTTGTTTTCCTTGCCAAGCCTGGAATTCCCTTTCCCAATGGAGTTTAGTCCCAAATCGGGGGAGACATACTGCTGAGAGTGATGAGAATCACAGTCGAAGGATGGGAGGTTTGTGGAAGGTCTGCACACATTTGATGGATTTACTCCAGTTGAAAATATAAGTATCGCTTTTATGTTCATTTACATGTTGTGTAATGGTACTTATGTTGTAATTGATGAGTATTGCATGTGTATGTTGTATATGCTGCATGTGTAGGCTTACTATTACTTCTGCATTAATATGTTATATATGTGTGTGTGTGTGTGTGTGTGTGTGTGTGTGTGTGTGTGTGTGTGTGTAGACATTCTATCTTCATATGGATGTGCATGTTTTTCCGCAAGTATCTATGTGTGGCATAGCCAGTAGTTAAGGCTGGAGCTGTCATAGATCAGAGTAATGTAGCAAAGTTGCAAGAGTGACATTCCCCAACCTGTTATTCACTGAGGACGTTACAAATTGGTATCACAAATAAAAAATGTTGAAAGAAAAAAACTATAAAACCACATCCAATTAGTAAATTATTAATTCATAATTAACAAAATAAATATTATATCTTAATACAAAATAAAGTTCCTATTCTCATTAATTTTTAATTTAAATCAATTAAACTTATCATAATTAAAATAATCAACTACAATATCCCAAATTAATATCACTATTTTATTCAAATTAATTAAAAAAACACAATTCGGTATATTTTTTTCAATATATTACACAATTTTCAAAAATACACAAAACACAATATAATTTAAAAATATCATATGAGAATTCTAATCACTTAAATCAAGTTAACATGTTTCTCAAATTAACACAACTACCCAAAATTACAATATAAAATGAGATTTTACACTATTTTACATGATTTAAAAAAAAATAACATAATTTAATGTAAAACATAAGACTTCCCGGACTTCCAACTCTCAAAGACTAAATTTGTCTACACAAACAATTTAATATGTTCTTCAAAGTAACACAACTACCCAAAATTACAATATAATATAATATTTTATAATATTTCACACAATTTTCAAACAAATGTGAATCATAATATAATGCAATACATAAGGACATCTAACTCACATGTTTCACACCTAAACACAAATTGCACAAAATTCAGCCCATCACAATTTCACTTTTTACAATCACGGGTTAAAGTCATCTCATGCTAAACCCTATCTACCTACAAAATTTGGATATGATTGATGGTCAAATTTTAAGTAACAGATTTAATAAAATTTATTTTAATAACCACTTGCAAATCACATGTTTTTCAACAATTATACATTAGCATAGGATTCCATATAATTTTAAACATATAATTTTTTAAAACCTTATAAAATATTATATGTTTAAATAGTCAAACCCTTTTCTTTAAGAAGTAGGGTGACTCTTTGAAAACATCACATCACTTCATTCATATGAAAATGGGAGTGAAAAAGAAAATGTGTAGTTGGGCACCCACCCCAAAGGAAAGGGATTTGTATAAATAGTCACAATCATGCTCTTAATTTTTTTATTTTGACACGTTTAAGCAAGAATGTTGATGATTTCTCAATTTTCAATTTTTTTTAATCATAATTTGACTAGCAAATTGCCCATAATTTATGACTTCCGCAATTTAGATGTTTATTTTAACACATTTAACCAAAAAAAAAAAAAATATGGCTTCCACAATTTAAATGTCTATTTTATCACATTTAACAAAAAAAATATTGATGATTTCTCAATTTTCAATATTTTTTTATCATATTTGACTAGCAAATTGCCCCCATAACACCCATAATATTCCATCCGTGATACCACCCTAAACCTTACTTCGAAGAGCATCATAAGTAGAATATAAATATATATTTTCGTGAAGTGTCTTTAAGTATAAAGTATCTCGTGAGTGTTTGAATTCTTAAGGATTAGTTGGAGTATGAGGTATCTCGTGAATATTGAATTCTTAAGGGTTAGGTGGCGTATGAAGTATCTCGTGAGCGTTGAATTTTAAGGGTTGGGTGGCTATGTGCCCGCCCGAGAACACTGACGTGACATTTAAAAGGTTTTTTTATTTTTTAATAGAAGGATATAAATTTTTATTTATGACGTGCTCTCTCCTTTTAGATTTTAGTGCATTGTGTAGTAAGTGAGTTGCAAACGAGAATAACTTTTAAAGGTTAACATTAAGTATTACATATTTTGTCTATTAGATAGACATTATTCACTATCAAGTTAACAAAATGCATTAAAAACTGAATCGATGATTTATCGATTAGTTCATTCTATGACGTTTAATGTTAATCTTTTATAATCCCATATGGGGTGATACATGGTAATATTGCGCACTTGTCAATATCTGCAGAGGATACGAGGGTAGTTAAGGTCCCTCGTCGCCACCCTCCTTCCCTATCAAGTTGTTATGCTTAGTATTCATATTATTCAAGACTAAGTGTGTTGGGTTTTAATGAAGATTTGGGTTTGGCTCCTTGATATTGGTACGATACAACAAATGCTCATTAATCTAACACTCATGACAACCAGAGCCATCAACTTCTCCGTCCTCTTGCTCATCTCGTCTTGCGAGGGGTATTATTTCTGGCATTTGGTCTCAGTTCACCGTCTCATTCGGCTTGTTATGCTCCATGGCTTCACATTTTTTCCTTCGTCTCTCGCTCGGACCACTGGACACCCAACTGTCGATCTCATATCCCCTGCGCTTTTCTTAGCCATACCCCACGAAAGAGGTAAGTCTCAGCGCAGACCATCCTATTACATCCATTTTGATAGGCACAAACGTCTGGGACCAACCTCTCTTGCTCTCATCCTAAGTGGTAGCTCAGACCACCCTCCATACTCTGATCAAAATTGGTATGTGGTAGCTCAACAAGAGCCCCATTCATCAAACACAAAGCATCTCCAAGGAGGTTGTTTGGTGGAAGAGGAGATTTTGCCCAACTGGGAGGAAATTCTGCCAAATTTGTTGAAGACCACCTCGGAACAAGGACCGGCCACAGGTACTCTCACCCCCTTGATTTCTCTGGAGCCCAGAGAGACACGCTGCATGGTTGAAGAGGAGGTCCCTCTTCAGAAGGAGGGCCCTCGTATGAATTATGTCGTTGCCAAGGATGAGGACCTTGGTATAAACTGTGACGAGTGTTGGCATGACGACAAAACAGAAGAGCATGCTCACTTGACCCCAGCTCTTCCAGGCTCACGGAAGACCACTTGGTCTTGATCTTCGAGATGCGGAAGGATTTGGCAGAGCAATTTCACAACCAACACACCCTCAACGAGCGCTTGGATGTCCTATACGACTCCTGTCGTGAAAATTCGATGCTCGAATTGCTGCCAGCCATTTTCCTTCAAAGTTCGCCAGGATGGATGCCCGGGTTTGCCTCATGTCTAGTCCCCTTACAAGTTTTTTCCCTGGTCTTAGTGTTAAGTTTTTTGTGCATTACAAACTTTGGTTCTGGTTCACTAACTCGTCGGGGCACACAGTGTACCACATTTTCTCGTTTCCAAGCTTGTGGCAAAACACGTGACAAGTCCCTATGTTTTTTAGAGATGTCCTATCTTGATCTTTGAACAATATTGTCCACCCATTCCGGTTTCCACTATTGTGACAGAATAGGTGACACAAACTCGAGTCTATACTCCAACATGTGTAACTTTTGATAGCTCAAGGTAATACAATACTTTTTTATTTACAATTAAAAAATGTTAATCTCTTTTAAACCATTTTTCTTACCACTTATGTTATTGCATTTTTTAAAAGAACTAATTACACAAAAGCCTTGTCATTTTCAAACTTAACTAGGTGTTGAAGAAGTAGAGGTTTATTTGTCATGTTCAGAGTTAGGTTAGTAAATGTGAAAGGTTTATTTAGTGCGTTGTCATGTTGAAACTCAAACTCATCATTTATCATGACAGATTTATATAGGATAGAGCCATATTTCTACCCATGTACGATATGGGATCGCCAGTAACACAGATCCATATCAAGCTCAGTGAGAAGTTGATCTTGTCGAAAATTCCACTGTTTTTTCCCATACACTGCTATCATAAAATTAATGCAATTTATAGGCTTAAATGGCTCATACTGCAATTTATAATTGTCCCACTAAAAATGTCTACAGAGATTTTATGTTTCAAATAATTAGGAGGAATTTGATGAACAAATTAACCTGCTATTTTACATGTTGAGTTTGTTATATATATTCATTCTATATATATAATATGGGGAAGAATTTGATTAACATGGTATTTTAATGAGAATTTGCAAATTTCAATATGGCGAAATTCAAATTCCATCGAATAATTTGTGGCCACGTCCAGATGAGTTGAATATGAGAATCTTCCGTCTCACATCAGCTTAATTGACACAGCCTGGACAATGTCGATTGATAAGTCACGCAGGCGTGGGATAAACAGCACTTACACCATTCCAATCAGGCTGTTATTTAACGTGGGTGTGTCAGCGTACCTACCTGAGCAATTCAGACAAAGAATTATCTATGGAGGAGCGTCTCAGTGTTTGTATTGTCACATGTCTGAGTATTTTCCTAGCATCGCGTGCAAATTTAACGTACGCAAAGACAAAGGCCACAAAGCCTTTGGTGCCAGCCCTGTACATATTTGGAGATTCTAGCGTAGACCCTGGTAATAACAATGGACTTGCAACGATTGTGAAGGCCAACTTTCCTCCTTATGGGAGAGATTTCGTGGATCATAAACCCACTGGTCGATTTACCAACGGAAAATTAGCAACAGATATACTTGGTACTTACTACTGGCCCCCTCTTTTCACTTTCCATTTCAATGTAAAAAGAAAATATATCATGGCTTGGTTTGCAATGGCATAGAGGAAGTGACAGTAATTGATCCGTACAGTTTTCTGTAAAATGAACACAATTATAGGACTGTTATTATCATTAGGAAAAATGTTTAGGTTTAATTTTTCCAATTACAATACTCTTATTATCCTTTGGTAATAACCTTCGTGTTTAATTTTTCCAACCGTATACAGCTGGATTAGTAGGCCTTCCCGATATAGTGCCCGCATATTTGGATCCGGAATTTCATGGACCACGAATTCTGGCAGGCGCCAGCTTTGCTTCTTCTGCTTCAGGATACGATGATACGACCTCACTCACTTTCGTTAGTACATGTTTTAAATGTGATGCTATAGCGATATAAGGATTTAGATATATAGAAAGACATTTCAAAGCTGAAAGATAGATTATCTTCAATTCATGCAGAATGTTCTAACTCTGGGGCAGCAGCTGGATAATTTCAAGCTTTATGGAAAGCAGCTTGTGAATATGGTAGGCGGGGAGAATGCCAGCGAGATAATATCGGGAGCCTTGTTTGCGATAAGTATGGGAACCGATGATTTTGCCAATAATTATTATTTCAATCCCATTACTCGTGCACAGTATACTGTTACAGAATTCCAGGATCTTCTTCTGGACGCTCTCTCAGAATTTATACAGGTGATCATATTGTCTTTACATTAACGATTAACGATGATGTTTCATGTTGAAGGATATTTCAGTATTCAGACATTAAGAAATTTGATAAACAATTTGTTGATCTGTTTTTACCAAAATCGATACGGACTTGATTGCATGAAATTGATTGAATTGTTTTAAGGAATATATATATGAGAGAGATTTTAAATAAAGTAGTATCGATTAATCTTTCGATTTTAATATGAATACTATTATAATTATGAATAAGTATTTTTTAATATTATTATTTTTATAACCATGATTGAATAATTTCCCATGGGAACTTTCTGCTGATAAGGTTACCAACTGATTTTGTGACAGAATATTTACGAGGAAGGTGCTACCCTATTAGCCGTAATCGGTCTTCCTCCTTTCGGCTGTTTGCCTTCACAAATTACTCTCCACAACTTGATCGGTAACGCATGCGTTGATGAGTTTAATGATGTTGCGATCTCATTTAATCAAAAAGCTGCATCCTTAGTAGAGACCTTGAAGCCCAGACTTCCTGGTCTTAAAATGGCTTATATTAACATATATGATAAGCTGCTTGACATCATAAAGAATCCCAGTATATATGGTAATATTCTCGTTTTTTTTATCCCTTCATGCTTAATAAGTTTCGGGGCATTGACGTACAGAGCTTGCTAACTGTTTATAAATTAATGTGTAGAAGGCTTTGAAAAAGTGAGGAGAGGTTGCTGCGGATCGGGTTTGCTGGAGACAGGTATACTATGCAACCCCACGACCCCCCTCTGCCCCGATCCATCGAAATACGTGTTCTGGGATTCTTTCCATCCAACAGAGACAGCTTACAATATCATCTCCCAAGTCGTATTGTCACAGGTTCTTTCGATTCTAAGTCTGTGATCAATTCATGCAAAAGGATAAATTGTTTTAAGGAATTAAATACTAAATAAGATGTCCGTTGATAATGGGAAACTACATGCAATAATACAACACATGGATGTAATTCACAGAAGCAAGAACAGAATCACGGTCACAGTGTGTATACATAATCTCCATCTACCTTAATAGAAAAATAACTAACTTTCTGGTCTACTTTTTAAAGTTGCATGGAAATCATTAGTGAGTTATTTATGTTTATTTGTCAATTAACTATCAAAATATGATTTTCTATATGTTTAACTATGTATATATATATGTTTTTCTATGTTTATGTTTATAGGTATACTTAACCATGTTTATCTGCATGGAAGATATAGAATAAAATGTTTTTGGAGATCAAGAATAATAGAAATATTAATAATATATTAACTATTACGAGGTTTAGGTTTATGTGATGTAAATACCATCAATTGAACATCCTTGTTATAATTTTCAGTTTAATTAATGCATAATGTAGAAATTAATGTGATTATGGCCAAGCTATGTATTATTCAAATTGTATTTTTGAATTTTAAATATTTGGGGCTGAATTTTCCACAAGAGAATGTAGTGTCTAAAAAGGATCCAAGGGAGAGATTATTTATGGGTATTAATTCAAACCCACTTTCTTGAATTTTATTATCATTTTGGGACAACCTTATGTTTTCTGGTTGAGTGTATGAGAGCCCAATCCTTAAACTCATGTAAGAGAGTGGGCGTAAAAAGTTACATCCCATAGTTATTGGGATCATAGGGCTGAAGTAGAATCAACATTCGGCAAAGTGAGAAGTCAACTTGCTTGGGGAGGAAGGAAATTCATTTGGTCAAAGAGAGCGGTTTTTATAGGCCTGTTTTTGCATGAACAACACAAAGAGAACATGGAAAAAGAGCATTGGAGCTAGAGAAAGAATGGAGGGAAATTTTTTGACCAGTAGTGAGATTCTTTTTAATCTTGTTACCTGTGTCAAAGAAACCCAAATAAGCCAATGGTGCAGTCCGATGGACTAAGAACAGTGAAGGGGTACATTCCTTGGGTTGGACAGGTCAAGAGGAAGAATACTAGTGGAATTTGGGATAGTTGTAGGAGAATACCAATGGGTTGTGGGATATCCAAGTTGTGAGTGGACAATGAAAGACACCATTTTCTTGTGGATTCCAAGCCCCATATCAGGGGTAACTTGTTGTTGATATCTGGAACAAAATTTCTACACTTGGGTGGAATATCCATCTCAAGTAACTGGTTGTTTTAAAAAGATAATTATTTATCTATTTTTTGAGTTAATTTATGAGTTTAACCCCTGTGCATTTTAGTCTATGAATAAGAATGATTTATATGTTGTTGAAGATAAGTCTTTTCATTGCATTCATGTCATTTTAGCATGTTATATATGAATATGGTTATGGATATATAAAAATGGTTAAATTTGTGTGTGTTCATGTAGCTCGCTATAAGAAATTATTATTATAAACATTTTCAATTTTATGTATTTTCCCACAAGTATCATTCCTCAGTTAAGTTGGGGAACATTGCAAATTGGTATTAGAGCTCAAGGTTAAACACTAAGCTTGCATGGGCCAAGAGATAACGTGAATTAGGAAAATTCATGGTTGCATATTTCATATTGTGACAAATTTGGGAAAAAATGGTAAACTAGAGTGAAATCCCCAAGTTATGAGCATAATTTGAGTTTAATTCACCTCAAAATGGTTGAAGAAGGGATTAATGTCATCGATATGCAGGTTACATAGTGAAATTTGGTTTGGGAATTCAAATATCTTTGTTTTCGTGGTGACTGAGAAGTTTAGTGATCAACGACCCATATTATTTCAACCTCGAAAATCAATGGTCAATATTCCTCTATGAAGTCCAAAGAGGGGGATCCCAATAGAATTTCAGAAATCAGGTCTTAGAAGAATCTTGGACTGGGATATAAGTTAAAATCCGAAGGGAGAAACCCAATGGTGCAATCATGAAGAAATGAGAGTCTTTAGATCCATTTGGAAGGTCTGGGGGTAACTTAGTATTCCGAAGAAGTCAGTTCAACCGAGTTAAAGGTTGAATAGTTGAATATTTCTTACAAGATCTGAATCGTGAGATATGAGAAATGTCAGCCATTTGATCCTTCAGAAATGAAACTTCAGATGGGTCCATTCGAACATCCTAGTGGTGGTGTTGTGTTTCCGAAATTGTTTTTCCAAATGAGGTAATTGGTGTGCAACTTAGAAACCCATGATGATTGGGGCCATTGGTCGGCAGAATTGTTGACCATTCGATCTATCATATGAACATGTTATCTCAAAAGGGTTGTCGCAAGCGAAAGAGAATGCCACATCAAATTGCCATGTTAATATTCCATGTTAGATGACATGTCAGCAAGGGTAGGTGAATCAGAGAGTGCCACATGGAAGTCGAGTACAAGTGGGACCCATAGTGGATTTTGGTAAAGGTAAATGTCAAATAATCAAAGATGAGTTGCGATTGTTCACTGGGAAAGGAGTTTAGACCTCTAACGTCTATCAAGAATCAATGGTTGGAAGGGATCGTTTCAAAAATAAGTCTTTCTGAGGGTTTTCATAAAGAGGTGTTTTCGAGGGTTTTTGGAAAGGAGGTTTCCAAAGGGTTTTAGATGGAGTGTTTTTTATGGACTTTGGAAGGGGAAGTTTCTGGTGGGAAATGTTCGAAAGGGTGTTTCTACTAGTGTTTTTTACCATGGATTTAGGGAGGATCCATGTACCTAGTAACTTGAACTCTTCGATGGGCAAGGTTTGAAAAAGATTTTATGATAGACTTGTCGAGGTTTGGCCACAACTTAGCAGGGGTAAGAATATTGATGGCTGGGATTTCTGCCAATTTTGAGCTGAATGGCTCAGATCTACAAACCGTCACAATAGTAAATCAATCATTTTTCCGCGATTTTTTTTATATTTTAAGGCTCTTGAACTTGCAAAGCGATTTTGATGGCCTAAACGACATTTTTAGGTACTTGAAATCTAGAGAACTTTGTGTATCATTGATACATAGAGTCTCTATAGATTTAAATGAAATAGCTCACTTGGATATTTCCAACAAGCTATTATGGGATCAAAATTTGTAAGGCTTGTCCAAATAGATCCTTATAAAACATAAATTTAAATATAGAAATACTATCATAATTTCTATTTTGTTCTCTATTCAGCATAATAACAACTCATTGTTCAACATAATTTTAAAAAGAGCATTATGATAATGAATAACATATTCATCATAATAAAAAGGAACAATATAACAATAATGAACAACGATATTAATGATAATAAATACCTCAAACTGATGATGTTCTCCAACTCTATCAAGCTGAAGCTCTTCCCAAAACTGATTAACCTCCCAGCCAGCTAGGAACAACTTATCTGGCTCCCTATCCCCAGGATTCCTTATGGTTTCCTGGCCCTCGAGCCCAAAATTCCTAGCAACAGGTGCCCCCTGTGAAAGTACTCAAGTCTGTAAGCACAAAACAGTTGCAGAACAGATACACAGTCTCCACTGTCTCCTCCCTTCTCTTTTCCCCTTCCTCTAATATA
>SNQJ01S0234263.1:0-13979 GCA_010110895.2 Picea sitchensis
GTCGTCTTTCAGAGTAAGGAATATAACGGCAGCTCTCTGGAGATGCAAGGAACTGCCAGGTTCGATCAGCCGACGAGTGAGTATGCCGTGGTTGGAGGAACGGGCAAGTTCAGATTTGCCCGTGGCTATGCGCTTAGTACAACGGAATCCATTTATCGTGGAAATGCTGTTATGAAATTGAACACCACCTTTCGTACTACTTAATTGTTAAATCCGTTGAAAATGCTTCTACCCTTTTTGTTCACATCCCGTGCCTTATAAAGCAGGCCCGTTGAGACCAGCGGGAATACTCGTTGAGGCCTTCTGTTTTGGTTGTTTTCGGTTTGCCTAGTGGTGTCGTTGAAAAAAACTGAAAAAAAAAAAACGTTTATCTTTAATGTGAAGTAGCCGTTTTGTCTTTGCTTATAATAGTTGCGAGAATGAACTTAAAACAATCTGGCAGTTGGTCTCTTTGGGTCCCTGTAGTGATACTGGTTCACTCTGTGTGTGTTACAGTGTATTGGATCATTTAGCCATGGAGTTGGTTGTAAATGTTTACCATTACATTCCGTGGTTAAAAATAATTATCATTAAATTTTTGTTATTTTCATTCCGTGGTTGTAAACATTTACCACTTTATAAAATGATTTTAATCACCGGTTAGCTTCGTCTGCCCATGACTCAGCTTGATGCGTGCCTGTTAAGGTTATTTTTTTACCATGAAAAAATGAATTAAGATGGCCTTATACTTTCTACCAGTAACACTAACACACAGTTTGATCATAAGAAATAAAACTTAAAACTTCACAGAGATCAATTGATCCTTTCCACCCATGGATCCATCCATTACCGTGGGCATGAACCATTACCGTGGGCATTAACACAGTGCATATAACAAAGCTTGAGGACGCAAAGGGACCGGATAGTGCATCTTCCTTGTGGAGGAAGAGGGTTTGCAAATTCACAATACCTTTGAAATTTTGAAATTTAAATTTTTGTTTTTTAACAATTTGGATTGGGTATGCATTTATCATATTTATTTGAAAATACATTTTATTTTGCTTTTTCCCAGAAACCTAAAACATATACCTCCTCCACAGCCTTGTTTTACCAATTGGATATCCAAATGCTACTACTAATAATTATAATCTATTTTTAAGGTCACGGTCAAGTCAGCACAGGTCACTGCCAAGTTAGCACACCAAATTGGTGTATGAGACCCCCTTCCCCCAACAATTTGACTGGTAAAGTCTACGAAGGTATACATACCCTACCCCCCTCTGAATTTGAACCTGTGACCTATTAAGAGGAAACACATGTTCTTAACCATTAGGCCCACTCAGGCTGTATATACCTCACCTCCTCCACAACCTTGTTTTGCCAACTGTATATCCAAATGCTATATATACCTGGAATTCTATATCCAAATGCTATATATGCTTGGAATTCTGCAACATATGGATTTCATCCTCGTTTGAATACACAATGAAGATAATATTTTCCATCCCCGTCTCGATACATGCAATGAAGATAAATGTTTCTACCCATCTGAATAATCAACTGTGCACCCACCCATTGGGTACCCACTTCTATATCTTGCTGATCAATGTACATTATAAAAAAAATAGTAATATTTTTTCTTAAAATAATACTTCTTTTGGTTTTTATTTTTCATCTTCATTGTTTAAAAAAAAAGAGATGAGGATTAGAATTTGTTAGAACTACATAAATCCATTTCCACATCATTTCAACACTTAACTACACTTAACTGATTATTTACTTCACATAAATGGAAGTGACAAAAATATAATACTTCTGGTTTTTATTTTTCATCTTTATTCTTTAAAAAAACAGAGATAAGAATTAGAATTTATTATAACTTCATAAATCCATTTCCAAATCATTTCAACACTTAACTGATTATTTAAGTTACATAAATGGAAGTGACAAAAATTAAGATTAAGGTTATGGCTATTCTTTAAAAAAACAAAGACGAGGATTAGGATTTGGTATGACTTCATAAATCCATTTCTACATCATTTTAACACTCAGCTGGTTATTTACTTCACATAAATGGAAGTGACAAAAATTAGGATTAAGGTATGGAAGTGACAAAAATTAAGATTAAGGTTAGGACTATTCTTTAAAAAAACAGAGATGAGAATTAGAATTTGGTTTTTCACATCATTTCAACACTTAGCTAATTATTTATGAAAGTGACAAAAATTAGGATTAAGGTTAAGACTTAGAGTTTGAACTATTTTTATTAAAATTTATTTTATAATAATAAGAAAATAATAATGAAAAAAATAATAATTTAAATAATAATTGTAAATTCAATTTAAAATGATTGCCATAAAAAAAATATTTAAATAATAATTATAATAAAATAATAACAGTAAGTTGTACTTTTAGTCTATACTATGCAAAATAATAATAATAGTCTATACATACCCTACCTTCATATATATATAATATGAAGGTTTTCTATGGGTGAAAAACTTATTTTGTTAGTTCTCCAATATGACAAATAAAATGAATGAAAATAATATAAAACTTATATATTCATGTATAATGTTCACTTTATCATGATGCAATGTATATAGTCTTTGATCCATGTGTGGTGTACTCAATTGTCCTTATAACAATAATAAATTATTATTTGCAGGTTTTAAGACAATCCGCAAAGCATAAAACAAGTTTATTTTTCTATAAATGTTCTTAGAACAAATGTAAATCATCATTTGTAATGCATAATTCGAGTAGATTTTTTATCAATGTACTTAGAGCAGGTATAATTTATCATCTACAAAGTTCAAGATGATTTGTTGTCAATATTCTTATAAAAAGTATAAATTATTAAATGATTTTCTATCAATGTCCTTAGAACAAGTATAAATCAAGTACATTTACTATCAATGTTCATAGAACAAGTATAATTCATCATCTACAAAGTTCAAGATGATTTTTTATAAATGTCTTTAGAACAAGTAAAAACCATCAACTGTGAAGTTTAAGATGATTGGTTGTCGATGTCCTTGGAACAAGTATGATTCTAAGTTTTCTTCTATGTAATACATCACATCATTTCAAAGTTTCTATCTTTCTTACAAATGAAACACTTCATTATATTTTTTTTTAAAACTTGGCCAAAACTTCATTTTCGTAATTTGTCAAACACAAACAAACACTATCATGTGACAAGCATAACTTGACATTACAATTTCTTGAACAAAACCAAACGTTGCAATGTGATGAACATATTAATTTTGCAATGTGATGAATATAGTAATGTTGCACTATGACGAACGTAGTAATATTACAATCTCACAAATAGTGCAATGTCACAATGTGAGGAACAAATCCCTATCGTTGCAATGTGACAATCAAAGTAACATTGCAATATAATGAACATGTCCCTATCATCACAATTTGTTAAACATGTCATCGCATTTCAATGTGACGCAATTATCATGACACGAGAATGTGAAAAAAATATGTGAATGTCACAATGTGATGAACAAAGCCCATTGTCACAATGGGATGTATGCACCTAATGTCACAATGTGTCAAGCATAGACCAAATTTGTAATGAGATAAAAAAAATTCAACGTCGCAATGTAATGAACATAGCCCTCTGTCAGAATGTGACATACCTATTCCAATGCCATAATGTCACTAACAAAAACACTATGTCGCAATGTGATGACCATAACCTTATGATGTCATGTAACTAAAAAAGCTTGATGTTGCAATGTGATGAACAATACCTGATCAACATTCCAATGTGATAGTGCCATAGAAAAATGTAGCCTTAAACATAATCAACTTGACCCACCATAATCAATTCCACATGCTCTACGAAGGTCATCTATGGGCATGGCTAACCATAGTCAACCATGGTGAAGGTTAACCATGATCAACCATATGCAACTTTGGTATGTTTCAAGATCAACCATGGTGTACCATAGTTAACCATGGTTAAGTTCAACCATAGTAAACCATACCCTTCGTCATGGTAAACAATAGTTAAAAATAGTTAAGGTAATGGTCAACCATAGTAACAATTAAGGTCAAACATGGTGAATGTCATCCATAGTCATCATCAACCATGGCCATGGCGACCCATGGTCATCGATGAACAATAAATTTCAAATATGGTTAACCATTATCAACTATGGTCAACCACAGTAAGCGATAGCCATGGTCAACCAAGATCAACCATAGCAAAGGCCATGCTCAAGCATGGTCAACCATAGCCAACCATAGTAAAGAAAGGTTAATAATGGTCACGGTTAGTGTCCCGACAATAACTACCAACCATGGTTCACCACGCTCAACCGTGTTCAACCATGTTAAGGTCAAACACAATCAACCATGGTCATGGTCATGCTCAACAATGGTCAACCATAGTCACTAATAGCAAACCAAAGTTAAATAAGGTCTACTTAAGTTAACCATGATCATGGTCAATAATAATTAACCATGGTCATGGTTCACTAAGGTCAATCATAATTAACCATGTAGACAACCATAATAAACCAAAGTCAATCAATGTCTAACAAATTTAATCATTGTCATGGTCAACCATTAGAAACTATGGTCATAGTAAAACATAGTCAACCATGGTCATTGTCAACTATAGTCACAATCATGGTGAACTATGGTCTATAAAATTCAACCATAGTCTATCACAATCAACCATGGTCATGGTCATTGTCAAGCACAACAAATGTCGACCATAGCTAAACATTGTCAACCATGATCAACCATAGTCATCCATGGTCAAGGTCAACCATAGTCAACCATTACCATGGTCTTACTAAAAATTGGTCAACCCTAGTTAACCATGGTCACCATCATTGTCATGGCCAATGATATTTAACTATGGTCATGATCAACAATGGTCAACCACATTTAACCATGGTGTTGGTCATGGAAAACCATGGTCTACTATGATCATCCATCGTTAACCATAGTCATGGGCATGGCCATTTGTGGTCATCCATGGGCATGGTCATTTATGATTATCCATAGCCATGGTTTACCATAGTCAACCATACTCGTTCAAGCATCGTCATGGTCATGGTTATGGTCAATGTTTTGTATTTATATAATAATTTAATAATGTATAATAAATTAATGTATTTTTACTTTATTAATGTACCATTAATATTTTATTACTTTAATGTCTTAATGGACTATTAATAACTTAATATATTAATGCTTTATTAATGTATTAATCAGTAATAGTTTATTAATGTTTTAATTTATTAGTATATTAATAATTTGTTAATTAGTAATAGTTTATTAATGTTTTAATTTATTAGTATATTAATAATTTGTTAATGTAAAACATTAATGCTTTAATACTTTAGCCATGTATAAATATATTAATTAATTAATACATTATATTTTTAATGTATTAATTATTTTAATGTATTAATTAATTAATGCATTACATTATATATTAATGTATCAATACTTTAATTTGTATGTTACAATAATCTATCAATGTATTAATATATTAATATTTTAATGTATCATCACATCAATATATTAATATTTTAGTACATTAATGTATTAATCTAAATAGTATTATTTTATTATTATTATATCAATGTATAAATACTTTATTAATGTACTATTTATACATTATTAAAGTAATAGTATTTTATAAATATATTATTTTATTATTATTATTATATCAATGTATAAATACTTTATTAATATATTATTTATATTTTATTAATTTAATGTGTTAATATTTTTTTAGATATTTTAATACTCTATTATTCATGTATAAATATTTGATTAATGGATTAATTAATAATACTTTATAAATATATTAATGCTTTATTAATATATATAGATGGACCATATTATTTTTATGTTTTACCTTTTTTTTATATAAATGAATGTTTTCAATGAAGTCATTACTTTCGTTGTAAAAATGACCTAAATCAAATTTACTCTCATCTTTTTTTTTAATTTCTAAATTATATCATCTTTCCCTACCAATGTGGATGCAGATCATACTGTGACTTGTGTTGTATTTCATTTTCATTTACCTACAGTCATCTTTCATGTCCTTACTTCTGTAAAGGGGAAGTTGATCATGATAGATAAATGGAGTTATTAACAATGTTAGTTGCTTACTTAATTACATCATTTATTATTTGGCTTTATATTTTTATTTTGTTACTACAATTAACCATAGTGTCCATGCCATGTTCATTTTTGGGGATTCTCTAGTTCACCTTGGTAACAACAATTTAATCACCAGCACAACTGCGAAAACAAGTTTTGCACCTTATGGAGAGAGCGCTTCCATTGCTCGAGTGGTAGATTCTCTAATGACCAAAGTGCGTAGGATTTCCTAGGTATTGTTTTCTCCTATTTCTTTACCTCATCTCAACTAGTGATAATTATATGGTTGATTATTTCATGAAATTGATATATGTAATATATTTAACTTACTAGCTAGTAAGTTAAGGTTGTTGTTCACACCTCCATATATGAGGTAGTGATCTTACTTCTCAATGTATGACATTTTTATCCATAGCTAGTAAGATAATAAGTTAAGGATGTTGTTCACACCTTCATATATGAAATAACAATCTTACTTCTTTCAGGGTATTAATTTTGCATCTAGTCAAAATTGATTATTGAATCTTAGACATATTTTCTAAGACACCAATCAATACCTCACTTTTAGAATGATGTTATTAGCATTAGGATTAGTATATATCACACTCAACCATGGTCATGGTCCTTGTTAAGGACAACAATTTTCAACCATGGTTAACCATTGTCAACTATGGTCAACCATAGCCATCCATGATTAAGGTCAACCATGGTTGTCAACCATATTTAACCATGTTCATGGTCATTGTCATGGTCAACCAGGATCATGGTCAACAATATCTAACCATGGTTGTGGTCAACTAAGGTCAACCACATTCAATCATGGTGTTGGTCATGGACAACCATAGTCTACCATGATCAACAATGATCATCCATTATCAACCATAGTCACTGGCATGGTCATTTGTGGTTAGCCATGGGCATGGTCATTTGTGGTTAGCCATAGTCATGATCATGGTAATGGTCAACCATATTCATGACCATCCATAATCATTCTGAGGGTCATTTGAGGTTAACTATGATCATGATCATGGTCAATATTTTTTTGTTTATGTAATAATGTATTATTAATGTGTTTTACTTTATTAATGTAGTATTAATATTTTATTATTTTAATGTATTAATATAGTGTTAATAATTTAACGCCTTTTTAATGTATTAATTCTTTATGAATGTATTACTTTATTACTGTATTAATGCATATTAATTAATAATGTATAAATATATTAATTAATTAATACATTATACTTTTAATGTATTAATTAATTAATATGCCACATTAATACATTTCATTATATATTAATGTATGAATGCTTTCATTTATACCTTATATTAATGTATCATTACTTTATTATTCTATTAATTTATTATTATTTTATTAATGTATAAATACTTTATTTATGTATTAATATTTTAATGTATTTATGTAAAAAATATATGTAACATCCCGCTCTTGCGAGCACATACTTATCCTTGAGGACACTTGCATGCGAGTGATCCGGTTATAGTATCTGGTTATCTGTTTCTCTTATGGATTCTTATGATGATGTTGACGGATTATGATCTATATTGTTTGATATCTATGTATTGACAGATGTTATTGATGAGTTTCTCTTGAGTGTGAATGACACTTGACACGTTAAGGATGTCGATAACATCAATGGACCTCCTTAGACTATGTATTGAATGAGGGAGTGGATTGTATTGGTTTGAGTATTTCATTTATGCATATGTGACATATGATCGATTATATTATGATGTAGTTTATGGATCATTAATAGTGTTTCATTAATGGACGCGGGCTGATGATTGCATTCTAATCTAACTCACATAATGAGTAAAGGGGCCATGCACATAGACTAGATATTGAGGTAGAGGTGTGCCAGAGTCCCTGACATAACCTACTAGCACTCTCGTTGCTTTTCGAATTGTAGGTTAACGATTAACTAGTTCAAGAGATCCACAATGTCGTGAGGGCAGACTGAGACAGTCGCTCAAGAAGATTTCTAGGGAAGGGTCCTTATTCCTTAGAAGCCCTTAGTCTCTCACAAGATCACCCAAATGGAATGTTGACTCCAAGGGTTGGACAACTACCAAAACCAGTCAAAGGTGAGTGACAGCCTTGGAGCAGAGAGTGCGTCTTGAAGGGCATGTCACACAATTAAAAATTTGAGTCAAAGGTGTGTGGCACTCTTGGACCACAGAGTGTGTCTTGAATGGAACATCTTGTAATTAAAAATTGAATCAAAGGCAAGTGGCACCCTTGGAGCACAGAGTGCATCTTGAAAGGCATGTTGTGTAAATAAAATTTGAGTCAATGAACCTAGGTGGCCTCGAAAACCCTCAGTGAATAATCAACATTGTAAAATCTTGAGCATTGCCATATCAATCAATCAATTAATTAATTAAGGATTACATTTAATAATTATAATCCCTATAAGAGTATAAGCCTTTGCAAATAAAAAATTAATTAATCCTAAGTCTAAGTTAGTAACAAGACTAAAAACTAAATTTATAAATTAAACATTGAGGAGATGGAGCAAATCAATGTAAGAAATCAAGGAAAATTAAATAAATCTAAATATTGATTTAATACACACATGTGCAAGTAATTATCAAATTGGAATTTAACGTAGGAATGGAATAAAAATAAAGGGAATAAAAATAAAGGAATGGCTACACATAGAAATAGATCTAAAGTCTAGTTAACACTAGTCTAACTAGGAGAAGACTCCTATTTTAACTCCACTCAGATTTAGTAATGGGTTGGTCATTAAATGAAAATAAGGGGAATAAAGAGACAAATAGGATTGATTTAAGAAGCACTTTTAGGATGGGTGAAAGCAATTGACTTTTATTAAAATAAATTGTGGAATTACTTGTGCAATTAAGGGAAAGGGTGACAAGTGTATGGGGGAAATAATTCTTAATTAAATATTTAATAAGTGAATTAATTTTGCAAGTGAATGTGTCATTAAGGAAAATATTATAAAACAAATAGCCTAGATGAGGAATGGACACATGGGTTATGGGTAAAGTTATGTTGCAAACTTTTTCACTAGTTTTACTTGTGAGAGTTAGATTGAGAGAGAGTGGTGGCTCTACCTTGCGAGCCGAGCTGGGAGCTAGAGGAATTTTGATTGTTTGTTTGTGGTTGATTGTGTGTTTGTGGCCCCTTTGCAGCTCGGGGGATAAGGGGAAGAAGAGTACCCCTAGCACTAGCTCGGAGGTATCGATGAAGTCTCTCGATGCTCGAAGGTATCGGTGAAGTCTCTCGATTAGTAAGGGAAGGAGGTCATGGCGCAAAATTCTTCCGAAAAGAGACTCGTCTTCAACAATTTTGATCTTCGGTGTAACTAGTAACTGGTTTGTATTTTTAGATTCTTAGTTTATAATTGAATCGGTTGAAGGATAAAACTTATTTATGTGCATATATGCCAAATGGAGATGGTTGACTTAATAACATTAAATTTCATTCAAAAACTATCTTAAGAGTGTATTTGTCTTTAGGCAATCGTTGAGAAATTTATATATATCAAGGGATCTGTTGTGAACGAAACTCTCCTCCTCTTATCCATATGGTTGACCTCATCATTGATGAAAGTTAGTGTAATGTTCTGCCAATCATTGATGCATTGATTCTATTGGGGTTTCAATCGTTTACCCAGTCATACACGAAACACTGGTACTGTTGGATGGATTTTCTATTTGTATTTTACTTGATTCAATTGCTTACACTTTGGAAGTTTCGATCCCATTCTTAGTAGGATTATGGATAGAGTTCTAGGCAACAGACAAGTCTGAATTATCGTTGTGACTTCTTTCCTGAAAGGAGGGATTGTTTCTTGGATACTCTTGTTGTGGAATTTACATCTTTATTGTTACGCGCACCTCTAACCAGAACAATAGGAATTGCCTTTCCATGGCTGACCCTTGGGTTGTTTGAAACTTTGATCTCAAGAATGACCAATAAGAACTATAAGAAGGTGATACGATCACCTTTGAAAGCTCCACACACAACCCTCCCCCGCTCAAATTCTCTGACACAGGATGTAGATTCTTGAGTAGAGGATAGAGTTGAGGTGTTTAGAAACGAATGGTGTAAGGGTGGGGATATGAACGAATGCGATTGTGAATGTGGTTGCACTAGTTAAGGGAGTGATGGGTTGGTTGTTGTGTAAATGATGACACTTCCTCCGAACATCATTCACATTAGATCTGAGTTATGGGGTTAGTGGGTATGTTGGGATAAACTTAATTTACTCAAACCACTTCCTTCTACCTTCGTAGACACCCTGGCTTTAACATTTTAATAAAATGGGCGTCCGAGTGCGCCCACTCCATGCTCTTCCCTTGACAGAAATCGGCACCAAAATTGTTGTTTTGATGTGGTGGTTTTCTGTTGACTATGTTCTTTCTAGACGTTGATCACTGAAATTTTCTTCCACAAAAGTATCCAATCTTCTGCACGATTTCACCGTTGGAGTTGTTATTGTTAGGGGCTCAGAGGGAGTGAATTTGATTGTCTTTCATCTTCCTTGAGTGTAACTAACTCCAGTACCCTTAACAATAAAAATAATGCCTTGCGCCTAAGGCTAGGGGTATGCCATGTGAAGAACAACCCCGTATCAAGGATGGCCAGAGTTCGATGTGCAGCAGCCTAAAAAAACATACAAAATAACTATTCTTCCAAGAGATGGCATCGAACCAGAGATTACTCTGTTGTGAAAAATGTGTTGCACTTCGTGGGCTCCCAACAAGGTAGCTAATCTTAGTCTTTTACTCCTTATCACTTCTTGATTTGCTTTTGATAAAATTATTTGAAAACCAAGGCTTCTAAATAGAAAAATAATTTGTGTTTTATTTTTTTAAGTGGAATACAATTATGTTTACTGACAAGGTAGTCCAATAGAGGAATCATAAGCACATGATTATAATGGATTTTTCAACTCATCTAAAATATAATGCAACATACAAACACATGGAAGATTTATATAAATGCCACCATTATGCATATATATAATTTAATATCCTAGAAAGAAATAATCATTAGATTAACATATAAATGTCACCTTTATCCATAAATATAATTTAATATCCTAGAAGAGAAGAATCAATTAGTGGTGACATGTCAGTAGTGATATGTTGATTTCTGAAATTAAATTCTCATTATTTGATTTCTGTTCAATATTATGATAAGGTGAAATTTTAGCGTATAAGGTCGTAAATGTTATTGGGATATGGATGATAATTATCATGTGTTGTAATTAGTTTTTGTAATTTGAGTGGGTAATGCTCTAGATTCCCATGCATCATATTATGGTTAGGCTATGCTATTACACATATATTGGATGAATTGCTAAAAGTCTTAAGTTACGAGAATCAACTTAAATGGATCTTGGTGATTGGTGTAGGAGTTATAGTTAAACCTTTTGAAATAATGATAATAAGAAGTCATGGGGGATAATTGCGTTAATAAATTTATATATGACTCTTTTTTGACTAATGTGGGAATTCTTTAGAGGCAAAATTTTTGTAATTAAGTTGATGTCTGAATGGTTTTGTGATTAGATCACTTGCGCCATTTAAAATAAAGTTGATTAGAGTTGTGCCTTTAGAATAATGATAACATATGGTTGATTGAGTCTTTATACTTCTCTTGTGCCATGAATAATATCAATGTATGAATGATTGAGTATTTAGATTCTCTTGCGCCTTCAACAATAATGATGTTGGTTAATTGAGCTAGTTGGTTTTCAACTTGATTGTGCTAGTGGGATTTAGACAACTCCTTGTTCCTCAAAACAATCACCAGCCCTGAGACCTTAAGTGGTCAAAACCAATCGAATGAATCCTGGACTTAAGAGTTTCTTATGTGTCCTGTAGGTCCTAACCTTGTAGGGTAGGTTGGGCAGGTAGTCATTTTAATATTTAGTGTTTGGTTGATCATTGTTTATAATTTTCTTTAGTTGATTGTGATGTGCTGAAATACATTGATATTTATGTTGATGCGTTGGTTGCTTCATTATTGATTATGATGATGATTTTCTTGTAATTCTTTTAATTATGATATCATTTGATTATGCGTTTCTATGATTTATGTGTTGACTTTAATTTCCTAATGCTTTAAAAAAATTATCTATTCTGCGTCGCTTTTCCTAGTCGTAATGGAGGGGTCATTACATATGGTATCAGATCAGGTTCAACCCTGTGACTTGGGATCATTACGCCTTCCATTGTATTAAACCTTTGATTAATAACTAAATTTCTAATTAAAATTTGAAATTGTCCTTATGGTAATCGGGGTTATAGGACGTCGTGGAGGTAAACGACATGGTGCTAAGGGAGGAGTTGCGACGCCTCGAGTATCACCTACATCGGAGGAGTCTAACCCATAAGGAGAAGAGAAAGTTATTGGGAATGAGAAGATTGTTGTGGAGGATGCGGTTGGTGTGACGAGGTCCTTCAAGAGGATGTCAGAGGCCTTGATTAAATGCCTAGATAGAGATGAGGCAAATGCATATGTACTCAATGAGGGTTTAGAGCATGCTCCAACTCGCAGTGGTAGCATTCACATATAAGTAGAGAAGGTTAAGTTTCCTGATTTCGTGGGTGCCATTGATGGCTCAGCCATTGAGGCATGGTTGGAGAACATGGCAATGTGATGTTCACTTCATGACTAGACCTACAACATGAAGGTACGTATGGCATTCTTCCAACTGAAGGGAAGTTCTCTTATATGGTGGAAGATGCTTCTGCCTCAACTAAATATGGTCATCGAAGACGTTTCATGGGAACTGTTCGATGAATGGATCTAGGAGAGGTATTTGGATGATGAGTTCATTGAGTGCCAACCCAATGAGATCAATTCCTTGTGACAGAGTGGTCATCCTGTGTCGGAGTATGAGGTCGAATTATGGATCTGCTTAGGTTTTCTCCACATCTAAACACGAAAAAGATAAAGGTCAAATTTTTTTTGTTCGGCCTTAACTTCAACATTCGTGTGAAAGTGAGGATCCTAATTACTCAAACGTTGCACGATGTTGTCCAAAAGGCCCTCATAGATGAGGAAGAGATGACCAATGGGGGTCAAGGTAGGAATCCTGCAAGACTGGCTGGACAAATGATATCTTAAGCACAACAACAATAGTTTAAGTTTAAAAAAAAAACAACAAGATCTTGGGTTGTTGGGCTAGTAGCTTCTACTTCGGAGGCCAGGAGTATTGGACTGAAGACCGGGTGGTGGACATTTGGAGAGCCACATTACCAGTAAGATTTTCTAGATGAGAAGGCCAGAGATGTTGGATCAACCAGATAGACTACAGTTGGAGATCCGGGCAAGGCCTAAAGGATTTGTGCAACGATGAATAATCGCCAGGCCGAGCACCAGTCCACTGTTCTCGAGACGTCAGGCACCATCACTGACCAAACTTGATTATTTTGAAAGATCTCGGTGGTACAAAGAGCTTTATTTCTAGTGGAGCATTGAAAATAATTAAGGTAAAGGTAGTCGATAAGGATGATTTTAGGTACATAGAAATGGCTTTCGGTTCCCAACAGAAGGTTGGAGGAAGGGTTTCACACTGTTATATTAACTTGGGACATTTTGTAACGAATCCTGACTTATGCGTCATGATATTAGGATCTTATGACATCGTGATCGACATGGAATGGTTAAAATCACATGATGTGATACTCAACTCTAAGATGAAGCGGTTGATTTTGAATGACAATGTTAAGAACCAAACATCAATATAGCATAGAAAAACCTCAGGAAAAGTACTCAACGCCTTGAAAAAGAGATAATTTCAGATAATAAGCCTCTTCGAGGGGGCAACCTCCTTTTACCCCAC
>SNQJ01S0234265.1:0-13979 GCA_010110895.2 Picea sitchensis
AAAATAGACGCTTCTGGGACGCTCCGCTCCCAAGGATTTTTGGAAAATGACGCTCCCGACGCTCCCGTTTTCTAAAATGCTCCCGCTCCGCTCCCGCTCCATGCAACACTGTTCCAAACCCATCCTCCTCTATTTAGCTTGAAATTTTTCCAATCATAAGATCTCATTGTGCACGCTATAGATCATTTTGTTGTTCTACAACAAAACTTGACTCAAACCTGACTCAACCTCCATACAACATTTTGTATGTCCTCAATAAATGTGCTAGAATTAAAGTCACCCGCTTGGCCCACAATTTTCCCAGTAGAAAGGTCTGGTGGTGGAAATAAGCTTTTCCTTGTGCTGTTAGAAGAAAATCCTTGCTGATTTCCATCTTATTATCTTGGAAAAAAAGCAAATTCCTCTGGTTGTTTCACTAGTTACAGAAAATTTGAAGGGTTTCCTTGCAAAGCTACTTTCTTTGGTTCATCTATCAACTTTGCTTAATGGATCCATGCAACTCTTCTAGAGACTGTTAACTCCCAAGCTCTAAAGATTGCTCAACTTTTGGTAGATCAGCAGCAACAAAACCAACTCTTCGTAGAAACCCTTGCACAACAACAACAAGAACAAGACCTTCATGTTGATTTTTCAATGAGCAAGGTTAAGCATGAAGTTCATTCCATTTTTAGCATTTAACCATAACTATTAATGTTGCAACAACCAAGATGACAAGAAGAAGCACCATGCACAAGAACACAAGAAGTATCCTGGGAAACCCTTCTTAACAAGGGAAGAAAACCCATCCAAATCCTTTGCTATATTCTTCAAGAGAAAGACCTTCACCACCAAGAAAACCTAGCACACAAAAGGGTGCTCAAACCCTAGAAGACTAGCGCCCCAGAGAGGTGCACACTTTTCCCAAGAAGGTGTACTTGCTGAAATTTCCAAACTTACTTGAAAGATATATTTCCTCAATGGGGAATTTGCCTTTACTTATACTAACCTGAACCTGCCAACAAAAGTGTCTATTGGCACAACAGGGCTGACCTAACTAGCTTATAATATAATTAATATTAAACAGATTAATTAACTTTTACATTAATTACCAGTCACATTAAGGTGGGGCCGACCTGTACCCTTTACATTACAATTAGGGTTACAGGCAGTGAGACGAACAAAGTTCGCTCACACAAGAATTATCCAAAATACTTGGAATATAACATAATAATCCATGTAGGAATAATGTATAAAATATGAATAAGATATGATGAGATACAATTGAGAATGAGGGCTCGTTTATATACCCACGCAGGGGTGCCCTTAACCAATAGTCATTTCCTTTGAGACATGTCCTTTCATTATTAATAATTATTATTTATTAATTATCATTTAATTATCATGTTATTAATATCTATTTTATATGTATATTTATGTTTATAATAGGCAGGTCTGACTCTTGAACAATATAGCAAGGGATCTGATACACCCACTAGTGCTCATCCACTAGGGGCACATCCATAGGGATGTCCATATCTCTGGCTCACTGCATTACACAAAAGAACCGCTTCGCAGCTTCTTCAATGAGTGCTTTCCGACCACTAGGATCCTGGATTCACTTGTGGTCGTCCATGTATCTTACGTCCACTCAACAAATCTTCTTTCCCCTTGCATTACACAAGAGAGTCATATAGATTTTCTCATCAACTCTTCTCTTGAGAGGAGCTAACCATCATCATCATTTACATTCTCATGACGATGCACCCAACTTCAGGATTTCTGCATTCACCTTATTGCTTTCGACCACCGGACCGTCAACTCTGCGGATAGCCTTTCTCTTTGCATTACCACGGAGAATCATCTGGAGTTTTCTCAACTCTCTGAATGGAGGAGGTCATCTCTATGTTCGACCCTAAGTCACTTGACACGGGGACATGGGACACGGAGGACACATAAATATGAGTATCCAACATGGGACATGCCGACCCCAGAAACAGGACAATGGGGACATGTTATATATATTAAAATATATTTCAATATATATATATATATATATCAAAATTTAAATTATGAATTACACATGCAAAATGAAATATGAATTAAGCATGCTTGATTACATGATGATGATACGAATTCAATCATACAACTAGTATCTTCTTAGTAACTACTAAGTTACTAACATAAATGATGACATTGCCAATTCAACACTATTGTCCAAACCCATATCATCGGTACATCCCACATCTTTGTCTTTCAGCCCCAACCACTCTTCTCTATGCCTAGTGCACACTTAAAATGAGACAGAGGTTGGTGTGTAGAATGCCTACCAAGTCATAGACCGATGACGAAAAGAGTTCAACATGAAGTTTAACTCATGAGTAGAGGAACATTTCATGATTTGGGACATAAGAGTTCAACAATCATGCCACCAACCGAGGTACATAAAGGGTATGGTGCCCTTGATTAAATGCCAATTTCATACCTTCTTACATGATAGAATCCAGTTGAAAAGTTGCAATCCACTGATCTTGAAATCACCAGAAACCGGTTAAGTTTATTGAATTTTGAATGGGACCTAAAATTCTACTTTCTCCATATGAAGTTCAATGAGAGTGGTTCCAACCTCATCAAGAGCACCACGAAGCGATTGGAATGGTAATATTTAAAATTTAAAGTAAAAGGATGAAATGAAAGATAAAGGAGAATGTCACTTTACTAGGGCAGTGGAAAATGATGGGACCTCTTTAAAGAGAATTAGTAAGGCAAAATAATATGGTTGCACATTAAGTACCTCCTGATTTAACTTGCATGAAGAAACATGGGCACGGGTCCTTTTAAAGCCCGAGGACCGTGTCCTGTTTTCAAGACATCGTGTCGTGAACATGACACGTTCCTAGCGAGTATCGATCGTGTCCCTACGTTTGGTGTCAGAGCCGACAGGATTTGTGACACAGGGGGTTTGGGCGTGTGGGTGACTTAGGTTCGATATTTTGTCTCGAGATAGGAACCACACACCCCTCTCGGGGGCTTTCTCTAGGTTTGTAAGCTAGAATATCACCATAGTGCAATGATCAACATCTCTCGGAGTTTGTAAAATTTTGGATAATATCTCACATAACTACAATCATCAACACTCCCTCTCGATAGGGAGGCATTCTTCATCATGCCCAAGTCTCACATGGATGTACTTTGAACTTTATCTTGGAGTCATCAACCTCCCTCTCAACTAGGAGGCATTCTTCACCAGTTAGTTTGGTGAAGATATGCTGTCTGCTCATGTGTAGGAAGATGCGTATATTATCGCGATTTTCCTCTGCATCATATCTCGATATAAGGATACTTAATCTCATCGTTTTTCGATCCATCAAGGCTCTTGGGTTAGCCCAAGGAGATTTACACATGACTCTTAGTTATCATAGGATCCATATCATGGTCGATAAATCTTATTAGAGCTTGTGAAGCCATATTGCTTCACATGCTCGATGCTATATACTCTACCTCTTTGGTACTCAAGGTCCGCGGTTTTGTTTCTTTCTTTGCATCGAGGGAAACCATGGTAAGCCCTACGATAGAACAACAACCGGATGTACTCTTTTGGTCCTTGCTATGCTCAATCACGAGATTGGCATATCCACAAACTCAATTTCACTCTGGAGGCATATCTCAGGACATAATCAAGCTGTACCTGTATATATCTCAATATATGTTTTGTTGTTGTCTGGCGAGTCTCTCTCCGTTGACTCATGACATGACTAGTCACGTTCACTACATGGCATGAATCAAGTCGGGTGTTAACAAGATACATCGATCTGATCAATCCATTGTGGATCGGTCGTCTGCGAATCATCAGCAAATCTTTTCTTTAAAATCTATCACGGTGGATTTTGCATTACGTCATCTTGAACTTCTTTAATATTTTCCTTTGTATATTTTCCTGGAAGCTTCGGGAAAATCTCATTTAGTCTTCTGATAACCGCTTCTTGTCTCAAGAATTTTGTGCATCATATTTAGAATTTTCATCTTGAATTTAGAAGTCATGGATTACTTGTATCCAACAACAAGGCTTGAATCGCGTCATCAAAATCAGGCTCGTCACCAACACTGTAATAACATAGGGTTGGATCAGCAATACTCTTTGCTAAGATTTAAACTCATCAAGAATCTATTCATCTGATATAGTTTCCAAATCAAGGATGGTAGTCTGAGATGGCAATGGTTCACTTGGTCAAGTGTCTCTTCATAGACAACTCACTATGTTTGTCAGAGCTCTCTAGTTTTGTATTTATTGACACTTCCATCCAGCTGCGCTTTTCTTTACTTGGAAGTTTTCACAGACTTCCATTCTAGTTTCTGAATAATATCTTATACATCATTCTTTAGATATCTTGAGTATTCTTTTGTTATGGCATCTTGCCATATTTATTTCTGCTCTTGTTTCTTCAATGAAATGGCTCATGGTGAAGGATAGTTTTCAAACTCTTTTGATTTCTCAAGGTATCCCTTGAGGGACTTGTATGTCTCTCTGTCTTCTAGCAGAGTTTTTTAGATCCTGGGCATGCCTTTTATGCCCCACTTTAATATCTATGGTTATATCAATTGGAGCAATTGGATTAGTTGGAATAATGTATGTCTCCCTTTGTACTTCTGAAGGGGAAGAAGTTAATGTCTCACTGTTATCTCCATTTGAGATTTTCTAGGTTTGTTGAATGGTATCTCTTCTTTAAAGGATAATATCTCTGCTTGTCTCGCATAATAATTAATTTAAATGTGGTTTGGACTCGTACTAGGATAATGGTCCAAGTCTTTGGGGCTCCCATACTAGGGATAATATTCTTCATTTATTTCAAAATGCAATCAACTATAAAATTAGAAATCAATTGATTTACTTGGTTTGTAGTCATGCCTTAGTTTTAGAATGCTTCTCCTCTCTTTTCTTCATTCTTTTGAGGTGAGTCTGGATCAATGTCGGTGGGTGAAGCATATTGTCTTCCCTTCTTCTGGTTGGATAGTTTCTTGCATAGTGTCCATATTTGTCACATATGAAGCACTGAATTTACGAAACATCTCTTCTTTGATAACTTTGATTTGATGACTTTTCATCTTTAAATGTTTGCTTGAAATTTCTTTTGAATTTTCCTCCTTTCTTTGTATGAAGTGCAGGAGCATGATTTTCTTGAGGAATCTTCTCCTCCTCTATTTCTAAGTCTAAGTTCTTCTTGATGCGATGTCCATAAGCGATCAAAGTTTGGTAGAGCTTCTCTTCCACCGATACTTTGAAGAAAAGTTTCCCACGTTTTTGGAAGGTTGTTAAGAGTGGATAACATGATTTCTCAAATGGCTTCTAGTTGTTCTTTAATCTCTCATAGCTTCATGAAGAATATGGAAACTGTGTCACCTTTAGTCATCTTGGTACTTTGAAGATAGCCCTTTAAGGTAAGGGCTCTGAGAGTGTTGTTGCTTTTAAACATTTCTTTTAATGATTCATACATATCGCAAAATTTGTCTTCGGGTTGGAAATATGGGGTAAGAGATGATCTCTTATTGAGTAGATGATTAATTTTCTTTCTTGTCTTCTTGCTTTCTTATCTTCTTCTCTACACATGTAGTTGTGTCTGGTAAGGTTTTATTTACCACATCCAAAAGGTCATCTCTTCAAGGGTGACTTGAAGCCTTGATTTCAAGGAGTTGAAGTTGCTTGCACCATCAAGCCTATCTTCTACTAAGGCTACATTCTTCATTTGTTTGGTTTCTTCAAACTCTAAGCCAACTAGATTTTGAAACCCTAATGATTAGGTTGAATTAGTAATATTGGATTATGTTGGACTTATGATTGCCAACAATCCAGCTTGATAGTGTCACAAGATGCTTCAGTGATTTAAAGCGTTTCTTGGAAATTTAGGATTAAGATTAGCGAGAGGGTGTTGAAGCCCTAGAAACCCTAGGGTCGAAAACTCAAAATTCTCGGAATTTGATTTTAAGAGATTCTGGATATGCCTTTGGAGGACGTACTCTTATATGCCAAAAGTGTCCTTAGCGTCCAAGTATTAAGGGCTAGAACACCACAGAAAGGAGGGCCAGTACAAATTTTTGGAAACCCTAGGAGGGTGTGCAGTTTAACAAGTGAGGAGACTTGGTAGATGCTTTTGCAATAGGTTCTTTCAAGACCTGTGCTCACGATACCATGTTGATTTTTCAATGAGCAGGTTAAGCATGAAGTTCATTCATTTTTTAGCATTTATGCATAACTATTAATGTTGCAACAACTGAGATCCACAAGAAGAAACACCATGCACCAAAACATGAGAAGTATCACGAAACCCTTCTCAACAGGGAAGAAAACCCAGCCAAATCCTTTGCTATATTCTTCAGAAGAAAGACCTTCACCACCAAGATAAAAACTGACACACAATAGGGTGGTCAAACCCTAGAAGATTAGTGGAGAGGTGTGCACTTTTCCCAGAAGGTGTACTTGCTGAAATTTCCAAACTTACTTGAAAGATATATTTCCTCAATGGGGAATTGCAGCTACCCTACACTAACCTAAACACAGTCAACAAGAATAAATCAACAGCAGGGCTGACCTCACTAGCTTATAATATAATTAATGCCGGATTAATTATCTTTTACATTAATTACCAATCACACTAAGGTGGGGGTGACCTGTACCCTTTACATTACAATTAGGGTTACTGGCAGGTCTGATTATTGAACAATATATAGCAAGGATCTAATACACCCACTAGTGCTCCACATCCATAGCGAAAACATCATAGGAACTATCATATCTCTGCGTACATAGAAGAACCACTTCTTCACTAGTGCTCCTCCACTAGGATCACGTTCTGTGGTGCGTCACTCCATGGATCCTTCTTTCCCCACTTGCATTACCAGGGAGAGTCATAGAGTTTCTTCCATTCAACTCTCTTCTTCTCGGAGGAGATACAATACATCATCTTCATTTCTTCTCATGACGATGTACCCAACAATTTAGGATTTCACGTTCTGCTGGTAACCGATATAGAACACGTCCAACTCTGTAGATAAGCCTTTCTCCAGCATTACACTTAGGAGAATCATCTGGAGTTCTTCTCAACTCTGCGAATGGGAGGTCTCTACGTTCTAGCTCTGTCTGAGATAGGAACCACAAACCCATCTCAATGGCTCTCTACGGGTTGTAAGGCTGGAGAATGTAATCTTGCATAATTTACCAATGATCAACATCTCATAGGTTTGTTAGATGGAGAATGTCTCACATAGGCGCAATCATCAACACTTCATACCAAAATGATGGAATACATGATGGCCATGTTCCAAACCCTACAACTTGTTAGGGTCCTACCCTAGCCTCCTAGGTTGGGTGGGTTTGAAACATAATAGTTAGTTATTGTATGCGGACATACTCTTTGAATAAGGCCAATGGATATTAATAGTTAGTTATTCATTGTAAAGTGCTGTGATCCAAAGCCATTATACAAGGATCATCATAGTTTTAGTGTCTTTAAAACTTTTAAGGTAGGAGTATTTCCATAAAGCATGGATGATCTACTTGTTTACATGTGTTTACTTGAATAATGGCCTCTTGATTTAAAGCCTTAGAGTTTACTGATGTGTTATATATTTGTATTGCAACAATAAACAAGAGAGGATATAACCACATAGGACATACCTCAACCATATACAATACTCTGATAGACAAAGCCAAAACATCTCAAATATGATTTTATTCATGAAATAGAGACACCTACTACAATGAAGATGCCGACCTAGAATGCTCAACGAGATGGCTCCAAGATAAAAAGTATGAGCTGCTACAAAAAAGCTCTGACAATACAAAATAAACCTCCAAGGCTGGATAAGAGATGAAAACCAATACGAGAGTGAATCTCATATGAAGTCGAAGCTTCCTAGCGGATGATGCCACATCCTGTGGAATCTTTGAAACTCCTCAACAATTGACCTATTTGCCAAATGTGTCCAATCTACCCCAAGAAAGATGCCAAGCGATGCGTCAGGCAAATGCAAGGACAACCCAGGAGCTCAAGTCTCCAAAACCACTCTCAAACCTATGGATCGATGCTCCTCAGGAATGGTGTGCCCTCCACGGATGCACGAAAGTTGGAAACCCTTATAATTCAGCCTCTCTCCTAGATACTTCCAACAACTCCACTAATCCACTAGAATGATAGATAGAGGCGACAATGAAAAGCCAAGTGCTCAAGCGGCCCAAAAATACCGGATAGATTCTTAGATCTAGCTACCCTCAAATAATGGTGCACCCTCCTCCTAGGGAAAATGAGTCCACCTCAATACAAATCGATCCTCCGCTGAAAGACTCAGGAAAACCACCAAGAATGATGCTAAGACACGTGCAAGGAAAACCCAATGCACAGAATTCCCATAATCTCTTCTCCTCGGCTAGGATGAATCCTCCCTCCAATGGATGGTAAGCCCTCTTCTTTGGAAACCCTAGGCATTAGCCCTCTCTCTGCCCACACTGGCTGATGTAGAATCCTCCACCTGTGAGTAGATGGAACTAGAATGGGTGTGGGGCGTGTGCATCTCGAGATCAGAAAAGCTTGGGACAGAAGCTGGGTGGAATCTTTCTGCTTGAATGAATCCTCTAGGGTTTGTTAAATGTCAAAACCCTCAAAACCCTAATCTTTGGGCTCACTAGCTAAAAACCCGGATATCAAAGATGATCATACATGAATGAATGGTAGAGGCCCTTGCCTCCTTTATACTTTTGCTCTCCTTGTCCCTCCAAGTGACTTTCATTTTATTAATATTTAATTAATTGAATTAAATCACTTTAATTAGTCAATTAACCTTTTTACCTCTGAAAAACACCTTATCTCCTTGTGGCTTCCTTGACCCCTGAAAGTCACTTCTCACCATCCCATCACGTAGTGTTGCTTCGATTTCAATGAGTTATTACACTGAGAGGTTCCTCAAGTAATGTGCCCAAAATGACCTCTTTAGTGATGAATTCAATTAACTTATAGCTCAAAATAGTCAAAATCATGGAAATTGTGGGGTCCATCTTGCATTGTTGATCATATTCCATCATTATGTGGAATGGCTCATAATGATGGGAATATGATGAGCAATGCAAAGTGAGACCCTTAATGCCTCCAATAACCTGACACTCTCGCTATAACATCCATTTGGCTTCTCTAGTCATCATAAACCTGCACTTGTGATGATGTCCCAAAAGTGGGGACATTACAAAAGAAGGGTCCACTTTATCCCGAGGCCCACTAGGTAATTGGCACCCATTTATGATGGGACCACAGAAGTAGTTAGGGTTTTTGCTATCTAAAATCTATTTAAAGAGATAGAATTGAATAGAAGGTCTTGTTTTGTGTCATGTATTTGGAGCTTTGCTTAGTAGAAGATGCAGCCCCCACCTTAAGAGGCAAGTGAACATTGCATTCTTCTTTTCATTATTAATATTCAAGGGTCTCTTTACAATTTCTATCTTATTGTCTCCTATTAATTTGCAATTAGATTCTCTGTATACTTGGTTTCATTTCATTGTTCAAGGGTTAAGGAACAGCACCAGAGTGGTGTCGAGCTCTTTCCTAAGCTAGCACACCTCCAAATTTTATTGAATTTTTCTGTTTTTTTTAGACCAGAGACGTGTTTTGTCTTTAAATAATAAGTGATTTGTCATTACATGGATCAAACCCTAACCTCTACAGTCTGCTAGTGATAGTCCTACCATGTTGCACCCAAGGGGAATTCTCATATTTGTCCTTTCTTGATGATATTTTTTTTTTAATGGTCCCATGGTTCCAGAGCTACATGGCAGCCCCACTCGAAAACCAACAACAAATTGGGAGTCTTATATTTGGATGTTGAACATTGATAGTGGTGGCAATGGTACATGAATGCTTATAAAGGATACATTGCATGGATCCATTTTGTGCAAATACTTTTTGCTCGTTTTGAGTGGGACACTCACCATTTGGGACGCTTGACAAAATTATGCCAAACAAGTACAAAGTGGAAGTGAAAGGAAGAAGGAAGGGCCCTCGGTCATGCTCAAGTCGATCGTCGCGGTATCACATGTCTAGGACACGTGGGCCTCGAGACATAATCTCATAGTTATCCTAAAGTGGGGGATAATAGGATCAAAGTGCAAGGTGCAAACATGCCTACTGGAACTTGATGAAGAAGGCTACATCTGGCTTCAGTGGACAACGATTTTAGATACCAGAGAGTGTCAATTACGTCAGTGCACTATCCATAAAGTATTGATCTTGTGGAAAGACATGTCACCTGAAGATGCGACATGGGCGGTATCCTTATTTTTGTGGATAACTAAGAGATGATGTCTCAAGGTCCTCGGGTTGCAGATAGATCTTGAGAAACTACATGACCAACAATCCCCTTTGCACAACCTGGAAAACCCACTCACCACCCCATATGGTCGCGAGTTTACATATGGCATCAACACATGGGTTGGCTTCCGGAAGAGAGTGGGCCTTGCTCCATCGGTACAAGTCGATATTATAGTGAGCATCATTTCCAATATCTAAACCATTTGATTATGTTGTATCTTAAATTGCTCTAGATTTCATGATATTATGTGCTTGGACATTATGCCTTTTTTCATGCGTCATGGTGGTTGACATTGTGCCCTAGTAAGTGGTCTTCTTTAGGAATGGGTTTTGCTCTTGGAAATCCCTTACGGGGCCATCGTCTGGATTTCGACCATACTTACCATTTTCCATCATTATTCCCCTCCATTTATATCTCTTAGTTTAGGTGTATTAGCTTAAAGAAAGGAGTTGTCCCTATTCTATGGGAAGAAGGGGCTAAAGGCACAGAGGATTAGTGTTGGAGTAAAGATAAAGCCTTATAAACCTTCGAGGATGCTTTCGGGGATCACCGAGGGAAAGTATTAGAAACACTTATCTTTGAATAAGGGACCCACAATATAATAAAAATGCTTAAAGGTTAGTTGAAGGATAGGAGGTCTCATCGAGAATACCCTATCACGTCCATGGATATTTAGTGATATGACATTGTCATCATCTGGTCGCAAAACCATGGCGGTGACTCTCCCTGATTGCATGGTGAGAGAAGGAGTCTCATCCGCAGGCCAACATTCTCATTTCTATTAGGTATTTGTAGGTGACATTGCCATGCGTGGTCACCACGCTAGGGTAGTGACCTTTAATTTCTCCTTAATATGCTATTATGAAAGAAAATATAAAGAAAGAAAGATAAAAAGAAAATAGTGGGCTTGGAAAAGTGCATTCGCGGACGAAGGTACACACACACCTCTACAAAGGCACCCATGGAATGAGACACTATGACCCTAGTATGTCATGAGCCCTATGCCCATTGAGTCTTGACCCCACATCCACCTCATACACTTTACATGGCTTAGAGGGACCTCTTGGAAGCTCTCATTGACAGGGAATGATTCACCTAATAGGTCACCTTGTCAGCCCTCCCATACTTAAGCTTGACAAATTAAGCATAGTGTCTTTGAGTTATTAATTGTTTGATATGGTGATCTTTGATGCACATGCTTGTATGGCTTATTTATTGATTGGATTAACTTATCATGATGTTATGACTTGAGATCAGCAGGCGTGTTCATTTGTCTTTGCGGACCTAGTTGGTGGATAGTTTAGGAGAACACACCTAGCTTGGGCTTCCATAGGGATACAAGCCCACGGGTTGGATGCCGAGACCCGCATGCAGTCAGAGATATATCAAACTTTGAAGGCCTCAAAGATGGCTTGGACAACATAGCCTAGCCCCACATACCAAGCGTTTTGCCTAGGATAATTGATTGGAATGCTCATAATCTCCTATTTACACTATTGTTGAGTATTTTGCATCTCTTTCCACCTTTCACTCTTGTTGATACTTGGTTTTAGCGGTGGTCAACTCGTAATGCCATGAAGTATTCATCTATGTTGAAGAGAGTTATGGTTCTACTTGGGTATCTATGCCTAGCATCAGAATTACAATAAGCAATTTTCGCACCCTAGCGTGGGTTAATAATGTAATAATTTTGCATGAGTCATAGTTAGGTCGGTACCTTGGGTGATCCATTGATTCCTTTCATCGGGGGTTTTATCCTCGGGTTGTCGACCGGACAAGCTCCTTGCCGACTTCCTTGAGTTTTTTCCCTCCATTAACTTCCTCCAAAGTGGTGGAAGCTCACGATGGTGTCATTCCTTGGTAACCTTATTAGGAATATTGTAATGACCATGTCAGATAGTGTAGAAAGTTTAGCGGAATTTTAGCCGAGTCTAGATAGGTTTTTTTTAATTAATTAAATTGCAATAATTTAATTAGGCTAATTGACCTGAGCTAATGTTGTAAAAGCTGGATCTTTGGGATTTTTGATAGGGGGTATTTGTGCTCAAAAGAAATGGAATAGCACCCTACACCCATAGACCAAGTTTGTGTGATCGGGCAGGATTTTTGCTATGTCTTAGCCACTCGAGTTAGTCGATTAAAACAACAATTTTAATTGCTGAAATGACACATTAGTCAAATGTCAAAAATCATTGTAATTGTGAGTTAATTAGTGAGTGTAAGGTGGAAGTGGCAAGTTAGACCCTCTAACCTACCCAAACCCATCCTAACTTTTTTCCAACTTAATTCAACCTCTTATTCACTTTTCAACTTTCTAATTTTTGCCCTAAGGGAAAAACGACCCACCAACAACCAAATCCCCAAATCCATCCTTGGGAACCTCAAAGGACACTCCACACATGTGGAACACCCCCCTAGACATGCTAAAACCTAACCTACCAAAAACCTAACCTATGACCTAACTCTACCCTCACAAAAACCTCCCGCCCTCTCTCTTTAGCGCCCCCTTTAGTTGGAAACTCACTCAACTCACCCAAACCCTAACCATATGTTATTTTGAGCATATGGGTCCTCCTTTTTTGAATTGGTGCGCCCTTTGGATAGGTTAGGAAACCTTCCTATGCCTACACCTCACCATCTCACTTTTCTCTCTCCCCAACCCTAAGTGGGGCACCCCTAAAACCTAACCCCTACCAAAACCCTAACCTAACCACCACTCCTCTCCCTTTTGCTCACGCCCTCCTCAGTGGTGCGCCGCTCTTGATGGTGAGTTGTTACAACTCACCCAAACTCACTCCACTTGCTATTTTTAGCATGTGGCTCCTCCTCAAATGCCTAGTGCGCCCTTCTTGGGTGGATAAACAACCTATCCAACCCTTCCACCTCACCCTCTCATCATTGCTTGGCTAAAACCCTAGCTTGGGCGCCCCCTCTCTTGGATTTGATCTCAAGCTCTTGATTTGACACTTGGAAGTGATCCAAGTCACCTCTTTGCCTCTTGGGGTATAAAGAGAACCCTCTCTCACTCTCCTACTCACCATTCTTTGAGCTATTGTTATGCTACCGAATTCTTGCCATCTTTCTTGCTCTTGCCATCTTCCACTCACTCATTTTCTCTAGAGATTCTTGGAGCAATTAGTTGCCCAAGGTTCTCACACTTTTGGATGAATAAAGAAAGCTTTGGAGGACATTTTGGATTTCTAAGATTAGTCTTGTGATCAAGATAACATGAGGTGATCTTGTTCCTTGCTCATTTTATGATTTTATATGCATGTATCTTTGATAAATTAGTTTATTAAAGTAGATCAAATAGACATTAGTGTTGATGGTCTATGTGTTGATTGATTAGATAGGGTTATGAATTAGTTCAAGCTTTTATACTAATCATCATACTATGTTGCTATAGATTCATATTGTGTTTGAGTTGCAGGTTTGTCTCACAGGTTAGGGTTTGGAAGAAACTTTAGAGCAGATTTCAACCTTGGCTTGCTCAAACTCCTTGCTGTTCTTTTTCATCTGATTTATTGCTATCATTCCATATCATTTTCTGTAGCTTTCTAACTCTTAGATAGGTCACAAAATAAAAAATTTATATCATATCTCTTTGCTGGAAATTTTCTGTGTATACACAGAAATTTCTGTTATAAAATTTGGTG
>SNQJ01S0234266.1:0-13979 GCA_010110895.2 Picea sitchensis
TTCCAAGATGACACCACACTAAACCTGCAAAATGGGATTGAGGGTAACCTGCGAGATGGCATGACTAAAATAAGTAGAAAACGTGGAGCACAAATATAACGTGCTGTTGTTCCAGCGAGGCAGCTCTATATTTTTATATATACACGGGAGGCTTCCCATCTGTCAAATGTGCACAATATATATATTAATAAATGAGTATCAGTATGGTTTGTTACTCGCTGGATTTGGTCATTTCCAAAGTGTAAAGCAGCAGTGATAGATGAATGATGGAGCAAAACCCGCCTAGGCTCATTAACTAATGCACAGCTGGCAGCAAGCAGGGAGACAGCTTGACCATGGAGCCAAGCTGGCGGAGTTGGACTTTTACTGTCACCTCGTAACCTCGATCCTTCCTCCCCTCCAATGAAAAATTGTGCATCTCCATCTCCACCATGCCCTTCTGGGTGGTGGAAGCCTTCAGAGTTGCTATTAATTAATTACATCTCCATCTGCTGCTGCTCTTCTCTTCTATTCAGATCCCTCTGGTGATTGTTTTGTTTACAGGGTCCGTTTGTTATAGGAGCAGCAGAATCATCTTATCATCGGAGCTGCCGAGATGGCGAAATACATGGAAATGGTGGATGCGGGTATAAAGATTGCTGCCAGGTTTAATTCTCACTGCCCTCAGACATCACGTATGTATTATCATCCAACTTCCAACAACAACATTCACTCTAATGTAACTTGCTCCAAAAATGAGCCTGAAGCCACCTCCTCTGGTGCCCTTCAAGTTCCTGTATCTCCGGGCGATTCGGTGTTTGAGATACTCTGTATAGCTGTTTAGGAATTTCTTCATCTGCTTCTGAGAGGAAAACAAGGGGATGGGAATCGTTTCCTCGCCCTATTTCAAAAAAAAAAAATTCGTTCCTTTTGCTATAATCATATCATCACGTGCATGACAATCGAGGGTATAATATATGCCATATGTTTATGCTTTTAATCGTTTAAGTGCGTTCTTCTTGTTCAGTTCAGTTCTTTTCCAGCGTTTAAAGTACTGGTAACTATTAAACGGCTGCAGCATTCAAGCCGTGGATTTCCATACTTGCAGAAATTTCAGGCTGATTTGTTATATGAACAGGCTGATTACTATTTGTTTCGGTTTTTGCATTGATAAGGGGAAAAGGTTGGAGGGTTACAAAGAAAACAGATATCTATGTCTAGCACTCAATAGAAGCCAGTTGGAATCATCACAATTTTAGATTTTATGGCTTCAACGACCCTCTTGGTTGTTGGCTTGCAATTTTTTTTTAATTTGGAATTGAGAATGGGTATTTGGCACTTCTCATTTTTAGGATGGTATCCAGGTTTCTTCTCATTTCTAGGATGGTATCCAGGGTAAACCAAATTTTGTAAAAAGTTGAGGCTTTTTTCTATAACTTACTCATTTAATAGTTCAACATATCACTTGTCAAAATTGAATCTGGGTGGAAAAAAACACTCTCAATACAAACCACTTGAACTAAACCCAATTAACAATAACTTGCAATTTGTTATATCAATAATTAATATTTTCTCGCAGGTAAAAGAATGGAAAAAACTTAGTTTATGTATCAAATTTGAACATTCAACATAATATTGGAATCCATATCTTCTTCTTTGTACGGATGGTTCCTACATCCCACCATTAACATGCAATGCAAATAAATAAAATAAGAGACCAATAGAATATGTACAGATGGTTCCTGCATCACACCATTGTGAAGAATATCCAAAATGTTCAAATGTGGCACAATATTTCCACAATGACTATAGAAATTTATTTTTAGTCCTTGCTGACTAGTCAATTGTTCCAGGTTATTTTTCCTCTTAATATAATTAGAATTAAATCAAAATCATAATTGCTGCAGTAAGAAAAGTCCCCTGCAATATCAAACTTAACACAGCCAAACACACCAACAGTTAGCGTACATTTCTGCTAATTTATTAGATTCAGACCTCTCACCATCTACACGTATCAACCACACAATTCTGTAAATGTAAATGCAAATACTATGATCAAATCAATCATAAAGCAAATACTTGATCAAAATAAATCAAAATGTAAATGCAAATACTATGATCAAATCAATCATAAAGCAAATACTGTGATCAAAATAAATCAAAGAATACTGTGATCAAAATAAATCAAAGTATGGAGACATGAAGAACAATTTTTTGTCATTTGTTTTGTGATTTTTGGAATTATAATTGTGTAGGAAGTTTGAAACGTCTAACTTTTTGAGTAGACACTCCATCTTATCATCAGGGACTCTTGAAGTAAGAATAAATGAAAAGAGTGCTGAAGAGAAGTTTTATAAAGGCAGGGTGAGAAGGGAAAGTTAGAGAGAAGTGGACACTCTTTAATGTTCCCTTCTCCCCCTTGCCTTTATAAAGCTTCTCTTCAGCACTCTTTTCATTCATTCTTGCTTCAAGAATCCTTGATGATGGGGTGGAGTGTCCACTCAAAAATTGGATGTTTCAAACTTCCTACACAGTTATAATTCCAGAAATCTCAAAACAATTATAAAGAACTGTGAAAATTTGCAGACTTTGAATTTTCTGCCAATAATTGGCCAAACTCTCTAACCTCTATTACATTCAAAGCAACTATTCAATAAATAAAACTTCACTAAATGATATAAAACATATATGCAATAAGCATCAAACAATTATAACTCAGATCAAGGCAAAGTAATAAAAAACTAAGTTCTTGGCTATGGAAGATGATGAAGAGGTATGAGGTTGCATTTGATAGTGTGGAGGCCTCAAGCGGGTTCAAACAACTACCACTAGCTTATAAGATGTCATGGCCTTCCAACCAAGACAACACTGCCTATAAACTCATGGACATTGACTAAGAAGAGGTTGTTTGGACATTGACTAAGAAGAGGTTGTTTGGAAGAGTAGTGAAGGAACAAACTCATGGACATTGACTAATAAGAGGTTGTTTGGAAGAGTAGTGAAGGAATGCTGAGCAAATTCCTTTGATAAAAAAATTCCTCAACGTTCTTGTGAGCAGATTCCTTTATAAAATTTGTTAAACGTTTTAGATAGCCAGACACCATTATAATTTATGCAAATATAAAGTAATAAAGGCTAAGCATAGCCATTAGATATTGGATTTTTTCCTTCCAGCATCTCTAAGGTAAATTTTGTTGGTTATTGTGTTTAATTGGCTATATGATTATAGACTATTTTATATTTGCTTCATTTTAATGTACTCCTGCATGTAATCCACTTAAGAGAAATGTCAGATGTTGTGAATAACCTAAGTTTTACTCTGATAGTAAAAAAAAATGTCTAGTTGCCTTAGACAATCAATGATATCATTGCTAAAGGTGATCGATGAATGAGGGTAAAGGACTATTGGCTCCAGTTTCTAGTTCTAGGCGGAGACTTGATTTGTTCTTCATGAACTAGTGTTTCAAGGATTTATTATGTATATGCCATGTTCAGACCATGTGTTAAATGCACAATAGTTGCACTACATTCACTTTGATCTATTCAAACTATATCAAGTCAGCAGAAGCAATACATCCCCGATCCAATAGTTGCACTACATTCACTTTGATCTATTCAAACTATATCAAGTCAACAGAAGCAATACATCCCCGATCCAATGCATAGTGACTACCACCTACATCATTCCATTCATAATTACATGTATATATATATTCTCATGGTTCTATTAAGAAGTAATGTAAAGCCAGGAATGCTATTACTCATGTTTTTGGCTTGATTATATTGAACATATACAGGGTATGAATTATCGTTTTGGCATAAGACTAGTAGAGCAGATTTGTTTCATAGTTTGGCATTTTATAATAAGTAAGTAAACTAAGTCTTTAAACCAAATACAAACAGAGCCATTCATTTTTATTAGTGATTATTTTTGGAGAAGCATAATCTCAGTTTGATAGTGATTGCAAAGAGATGTATTTTTTAATTCTTCAAAGAGGGATCCATTTTAGTGAGATGAATGGGTCATAAACCTATCTTTTATATTTTATGGATCACTAAATTTCCATCAGGCCAAAGATGCCTACCTTCCATCCAATGAAATCAAGGAATATAAAATATTAGCGAGGATAAATGTAGTCCCTGATGGGTGACAGCTTGGCACCGGTTTCCATGGCGTTAGGCTACCACCCATGTAAGGAGTTCCTCCATTTGCATAGTTGGAAAAACTTTGATGTAATATTGGACTATGGCAACTCCCTCCCAATGATGACTTGATGATGGCTGCTCAAGGTACGATATTGTATAGTTTGTTAATATGGTTGCCACTATAAACAATAAATGCAATGACACATGATTGTTGTGTAAGGAAGTAACATCACATCTAATGGGTAGTTGGCACCTCTAGCAATGATGGTCAATCATGGAAATTTGTGCTATGTGTGCAAAATTTTGAAACTCCCTCCCTCTTTGCTTGACATTTTATTGTCTAGTATTTTTTCTCTAGTGCCATGTCCTTCTCGTCCCTTGTAGATTTTGTCCATGCCTGCTCTTTCATTTCAAGTTCAATTTGTTCTACAACTCATTTAGACTAGTGAATAACAATTCAAAAATGTATATTGCCTCCTCATACACCAACACAGGACATCCTCCCTACTTGACACTTCATTTTTGTCATCCTCCTACTCTGGTGCCCTATTGACCTCATGCTTTGTAAATTTTTCCAGTTCTTTCTCTGTTATTTCATGTTGAATGTGCTCCATAGTTGGTTTGATCTCGTGAGAAATATTTTGAAATTATATATCACTCTATAATTTCCACTTGAATGTGCAAAGCTCCTCATTTGGTCCCTATGTTGGTGTTTTCAGTGGTCTTCTTTCAACCTATTTATGTTGGCATTGGATTTGCATTTCTATTTTATGCAATAGTAGATTCCCTATTCTTTTGTTGTTCTAGTTTCCCCCTCGATGATAGAGATAAACACCACTATACAATGAAAAGAGAACCACCACCCCACCTACATGAATCAAATACTACCAATGTATAAGTGGAATGAACACATTGTGTCTTAGTGTACTGAGAGGGTCACCACAATTGAGTTTTTTCCCAATATGGTTTATATAGTTTGTGAATTCCCTCCCAACCTAGCATAACTACAATAATTTTTATTAACTCAAAACCCATAATCTCCTGCAAATGTTGTGTTTCAAGTGTAAAACCAAAATTGCGATTTTTTTTAAGTAATTCATATCACAACGATCATGCTAATGTTATAATGAGAAAATGCATGTTAGGCATGTTTTTTAACAGAACCTACAAATTGTTATATCTTCGTGTAATGCATGCCATCATAGTCATGTCGACATTATTTTAAGATATACACCTGCTAGGTATGTTTTTTTATTAGAAAACTTGACAATATATTTGTCTTTGTGCAATGCATGTCATCATAGGCATGCCGACATTATAGTGAGATATATACTGACTAGGTTTTGTTTTTAAAGGAATGCCTAGAATATTTTAAATATTGTTGGGTTCCACCTAAGTTCGATTTTTTACGAATAATTTTTTAGATGCCTACAATATTTTATGTTAACTTAAAATAATCTCATGCAAATGTTATTTTTTTGAAGTCAAAGCCTATAATTTTGTGTGTTTCAAGGTAATTTATGATACGATGATAATGTTGGCATTATACTCAGATATATGTCAACCAATTTTCTTTTAAACTGAAAACCTGCAAATATTTTTTGTTTTTATGTAATCCATGTAATGCACGTTATGATGAAGTTATATAAAGATAACTTCTATGTGTTTTTATCATTATCATCATTCCATATGAACCTACATTGCATATTATGTTATTATGTTGTCTGCTTCATTTTGTTTTTCATGGTGGTCATGCCATCATTAGAACATGATATATGTCGACTAGGTTTGTTTTTTAAACGAAAAACCTACAAATATTTTTATTTTATGTAATGAATGTAATGCAGATCATGTCAGCATGATATGTCAAAATTATTTTTCATCATTTTTATATTCTATAGGAACCCCCATTATAGTTGTGTTATTATCCCATGTTTCTCTTCATTTGTCATGTTGGTTCTAACAATTATGCTACATTTTTTATGTGGTAGGAACATCTCAAATCATGGTAGAAAATCTATAGAATCGAATTTGCAATTGAAAACAACTATTTTTTGTTTCATATGCCATTTCTCAAATCCCTCCATTATTGCCTCCTCCTACCATGTAATGAGATGTACCACATGAACAACCAAACAACCTTCACTACTCACCACCTAATAGCTCATAGAATCACAAAACTCCTAGCCAATAGGTTGAGGGGAAAGGGGGCCTAGAACACCAACTGAGTTCCTAAGAACTTTGGGAACCCCTATTATGCCACCCACACAAACAAGTAAAAATATGATGAAGCATGTTGAATGATGGATTATTCTAGGTTTTAAAACATGGGTGGGGAAGAAAAATAAAGTAAAAAAGTGGCTTCCTACTTCGAAGGCCCCCTAGTACATGAGCCATAAGTCAGGAAGACAAAAAAATTTTAAAAGTGGTTTCTTCCACTAGAGAATCCTTCAGCTAAGGACCCCTCAACTAAGCCATAGGTAAAGAACATATGCTATATATCAAGTGTTGTGTGTCTAGGGGTAATATTTGCATGTTTTAATCATCAGTTTGACTAAACACTAGAGTTATGCAATCTTGTTGGTTTTGAAAAAATTAAAGAAAAATTATATCATCATGGACATGGAGGAAACTCCGAGTTGTTGTACGTAGTCCACAATTTTTTTTAAATTTTGTTATAATATTGTGACACTAACATTTAACCTAAATAACATCCATTGTTATACTATCTTGCAGCTGACATTACACCTAAATAAAAATCGATGTTATACATGCATTTCCACCAACTTTATGCTTACTATGTCCGTGTAATCACTTTTTAACTTTCTTTATGGAAGTCTATTTGTAGGCGATGCCCCATCACATTAGATTTTCATATATTGATGTAGACCAACTATGTTGATGATGCTATATTGGAGATACATAGAGGAAGACGCCTAGAGGAAGAATACCTCTTACCATTTTTTGAACTCTCCTTAGGCTGTCAAGATTCATGTGACTGAATCTTCTTATATGCCACAACTCCATGAGTGTTCCATTATCATGCCACAACTCCATGTGTGTTCCATTATCATGATGACGTTGACAATGATGATGATGATGATGACAATGATGATGATTATGATAGTGATGATGATGACGATGACAATGGAGATGATCGTGACAATGATGATGATGTTGATGATGCTGACGATGACAATGCCACATCAAATTACATTCAATAATCTCTAAAAACAAAATTATTAAATGAATAATAGGAATGCCTTAATGAGCTGTTCTTGGTTTCAAGAACAATTTATTCTCTACTAAACAAGGCCAACCACGTGAAGGTGGAAGCTCTTTTGGCACCTCCCCCCCATCGCATCACTCTCAATTCCCCATACCCAATCATGCATATTAATTTAAACAAAAATTGTACAACTAATAATTTATATTATAAATAAATTTGTCCTCAAAATATTTACAATCACTTATGATTTTCGTGTTTCTTATTTTTCATAAAAGTCTTCAGTAAATCATCAGTACATTGGTCTTTATCCCCTTCAGTTGTTGGACCCTCTTCTAGTCATGCTCCATGACTATGCATCATCTCCACCATTGTACTACTTCTATTAGTACGATGTACTAGTGGACACTGTTGTAGTACAAGGGCATCTACTACAACAACAAAAAGTGTTAAAAGGACATGGTTAGTTATTATTATTCATAACAATGTTTCATTAATAATACAAATATCATGACTATGCTTTTTAGTTGGAGGAGTAGTTACCACCATTGGTTGGGTTAATTTCGATGACGACGATGATGACGATGACGATGACAATGACGATGATGATGACAATGACGATGATGATGACAACTATGACAATGATGATGATTATGAAAATGGAAGATGGTGATGATGGAAATGATAATGATGATGACAATGACAATGATGTGATGATGCTGACAATGATAACAATGACAATGATGACGATGAAAATGACGATGATCATGATGACAACAATGAAGATGATGATTCTCACAATGACATTTATGATGACAATGTTAAAAATGACAATGACGACAACCACATCGATGATGATGACAACCACGATGATGACGACAATGTTGATTATGGTGATGACAATGACGACAACGACAATGATGATAATGATGACATTGATGATGACAATGCTGCTGATGATGATGAAGATGAAGATGAAGATGATATCATTGATCTTCTTATTCATCCAACTCTACATCTGTGTCATCCAGTTCAAAATCGATGTTGAAAGGATTGGCTATATCAACATTGCCATCAATGTCATTTTCGATCATAATATCATCGTCAATATCATCATCGATAACATTGACATCTATATCTACTTGAACTTATTCAATTTCTTCATATGAAATTACATCTACCTCATGCTCCTCTACATATTCATCTTCAATATCATCTTCTTCTAGTACATTATACTTTATAGACCTTCCTTGTGGATCATATCTAACAACATACGACCAACCTACTTTACCTGGAACCTACGAATAAAATACCTACTCACATTGGCTTGAAAGAACATAAGTTTTTGTACCTAGCTCAAACATCCTTGTATTAACCATGGTAAATCCATTGGCATGCTCAATAACAGTTCTTTCAGGATCACGTTCATTCATCTGTAACATGTACCATTTGACCTTGAACATAAATAAATTGAAAGAATTAAAGTCACACTCAATTATGTCATTCAAATACCTGTAGTATCTATTTTCGGATATTTTGGATACCTGCCACTTCTAGAGGAAACATTAGTGACCCGAAAGACTGCAGTTATCCCACAATCACATGTTTTCTTCTTTTTATCCAAATTTTTTATGCGAAATTTATGGCCATTGCACCACATAGCATTGTGCTGTTTCAACTGCAATATGCCTGACACGTAAAAATGCATTGTCAATGAATAAACATATTTAGACTCAGTATATAGTTATAAAAAAAAACACCAAACTGGTTAATATAATGGAAAATAACTTAAACATGACATGGGAGAATTATATGCTTTCCTATTTATCTTTTAAACTATATGCTAAATCAATTTCCCTCTGAGTAATATTGGTATCTTGATTACAATGATCTTGTTTAAACAATGTAGTGAACCCTTCCCATGATAACCTACCATTACAGTGTATACATCGATCTATCCATACCTTCATCCAATCAAGATTGTTTGCAATGTATAAATGTAGTGCATCCCACTCTTGACCAACAGTATGAAAAATATAAAAAAATAGTAACAATAAATATTGATAATTGATGGAAGAATAAAACTTAAATAAGTAGAATAAAGATAAAAATTAATAATGCAAAGTATTATAGATATCAATTACCTTCTAATTACCTTTCACTTTCCTTATTCTACCTTTCCTGACCATGACCTCCCCTTCAAATCTGTTGATGGAGTTGTCATCCCAAATGTGAGGCACCTTCATTCCTACTGGTAATTTAGGAAGATACTGACTAATATACACCAAGGATTGATATACCATATATCCCTCCACCATAGAACCCTTATGACGTGCTCTTTGTCTAAAGAAATCGTTCAATGAATTCAAGTGCCTCCCCACCATCCAAATTGACCTTGTGTGTACAAGTCCACACATTTAAATCTCCTCAACTTGGTGTATGAGATAGTGTTCTTGAGCATTGAAAAATGTCAGAGGTAGATATTTCTTCATTTCACACATTAGCCAAGGAATTTCTTTCCTTCAATATTTTATATATTCTTTATGGATTTTTTTATATGACAACCACCTACACATGATTATAAAAGAAAATCATAGTCTTCAACAACAAAGTATATACATTTCAAGTAAACAACATGACGACAAGTTTTGCAAAAAACATTTTTCTTACCTCGTGTATTTTCCAAGATCATGTATAACTTGTTTTACATTGTTGTCAAAGTTGTCAGTGAGATATAGAGGTAGAACATACTGTAATTAAAAAAAATGGATCATTATTTTTTTGAAAAGAAAACAAAATTAAAATACTAAAATGAAGTATTACCAAATTATATAGAAATTTGCCAAAACAATTACCTTAATGAAGGCATGCCAGTCATGATGAGTTTTTACCCCACCAAATTCACCTTTCTTCGCTAAGATATTCTTTATGTTTAAATAAAATCCCATGGGAAATTTAATTTTCTGAATGACCTCCTTTACAAAATTTCTTTCTTGCTCTGTAAATAACAATGGAAGACTATTTTGGTCTCTAACATTGCTATTTGAATCAATCAAATTGTGCATTGCATGATTGGCTTCCTGAATGTCACTACAAATTTTGACAATTTTTTCTTTGTCATTCCTTCCATCTATTATTCTCCACAAAGTTTCTATTACATTCTTCCCAATATGCATTGTATCAAACAAATGAGCTATTTGTAGGTGATCATAGTAGGGAGACCTACTGAATTGTATGGGGTAATTTTTCATTCCTCGTGGAATCCCATCAATGCCTTGCCGACCTTTATGAAACATAAATGAATTGATTATACAAAAATAATTGTTGGATATAGTAAACAAAATTCAATACAAATAAAAATTGTAAAACATTTGTGTGATACAGAGTTGAATTTCTTACCTTGATGAATTCTATTATATTCCAATTTCCATAGGTGAGGTGTCATTCTTCGTGGTTTTATTGTAATCTATTCTTTCCCATTGAAAAGTTTTTTTTTGGTAGTTTGATACCTATGGTTCTTAGGGAGAAAGTGCCTATACTCATCACACACCTCTTTTCCTAAACTTATTGAATGACGAGATTTCATCCTAGGATCACAAACTGGTCATGAAAAATTTCCCTTTGTTTGAAGATCTGCAATATATGGATTAATGTGACCATTAGTTATATAACAAAGAATTATTATTTAAGAGACATGCATAATAATTTCATAAAATTATATACTATTAAAGTGCAGTAATGTGTTACATAGCACAAAAATGTGTTAGCCCTGGGGCATCATGAATTGTCCATGTAAGTATTTCATGGAATTGAAATTGTTTTTTCCCTATTGGTCTAGAGATGTCGTACATAGTGATTCCATCCCATACATTTCGTAGCTCGTCGATAAGAGGCTTAATATATACATTCATATCTTTCACTTGGTACTTACCTAATTGGTTTAAAGTACGCGTAATTACTACATTGTATATGTATAAGAAATAATGCAACAAATAAGACACACAAAATGGTGTTATGTTCAAACAAATATTGTAAACAAATACCTAGGACAATCATTGCCAACATTGTGTGCTCCCTCTTGATTGACATCCAAGGAGGAAGGTTATTCTTTATGACAAAAATAGGCCACACTGAGTAAATATACCTGAGCTCACCAAATGGATTGACATCATCAACTACCAATGAAAGCCTAATATTACGAGGTTCTTCTTTAAAAATTGACCATCTTTCTTCGACGTTCCTAAATGTAGAAGCATCCACAGGAATCCGAAGAACACCATCTTCACTTCTATGTCATGCATGGTAATCCATAAATTGTGCTATTCTTTCACACCTGAACAATCACTACAAATGTGGAATTATCAGAATATGAAGAAGGACCTTGTGAGGAACCTTTTTTGTTACTTGATCAGTTCGATATCTACTGATTTGACATTGAGGGCATTTTGTTTCCAATGCATATTGTCCATAATATATACTATTATCATTAGGATATGCATCAATATGATGATCTCCATTCCGATATCTTTCATAATGGAAGATAACTCTCGGTATGTGCAAGGTAGATAATTCAACAATGGTAAGAAAAATCACCTAACAATCTACAACATAAAAAATAACTAGTTAATGTAAATAATAGTAATAAAAAAAATCACATCCTTAATATATTACACATTAATTGACACTAAAAAAATAGAAAAAAGAATTTCGACCTTTACGTATATGTGACGAATTATATTGTTACATACCTTTGGATTTGTGTGAGACAAGTGTTTGACAAACCATTCAATACCTTCAAGTTCACCAACAACATTATAGTTGATAGAATATTTGTTCTTAAGCCTTCATAAAGGGGTTGTTGTGCCTTCTCAAGCAGAGGTACATCATGAATATCATCAATTGTTTCCTCATCGATAGGAACAAAGATGTCCTAGATCAATCTATTTGTCCCATCATTTGTCTCAACAGTATTATTGGTGTCATCTTCTCTCGTAGAATTAACTTGATCATGATCTTCAATATCCATACAACCATCTAATTCCTTAGCATGTACAATAATATTTCTACTACTACTAGGCACATTCTCCGGTGCCACACACCTAGGAGGACTTTTCTTTATAATTACAAGCAATCAATACAATTAGTGTATATAACAAATATTAAAGTAAAATAATTTTTTTTAAATACTCTCAACAAAAAGACATATAATAATGAAAAAATTACCATGGGACGATATGTATACCCCCCTTAAATGTGCCCATTTATCCAACAATGTATTTCAATTTCTTTTCTTACAAGTATTCTTCTGTTAAATCCACTGCATTGATTGCAAGGGCATTCAAGTTTCGCATTACCCTTTGCCTCCAATGCTTCCTTTAACCTAGCAATTTCCCTTTCATTTTCTTCATCTGTAATGTTATGATTATTATTATTTGGCATTGGTATTTCCTATTACAACAAAAACCACTGAGGATGATATAAGTAAAATATACAAATATTTTCTTACAGTACAAATGCTTTCAAATATTGACCCCATTTGTATGTCTAGAGTTAATTAAGCCATTGTTGTCATTGATTTACTAAATCATTATAAGAGCACTAGTAAACAATTACTCAAGAAAACAAAATTAACCATAATATATACATTTTTACCACACAAGATTCAAAGCTCCACTATATGAAAGTAAGAAAATCATTAAACAATTATAAAAGAGAACTAGGCCAATAGTAATTGAGTAGACATTTTCATACCTATTTCCTAGACAAAAACTTGTGTGCTCACAAAAAATAGGGTCTAAGCTGGGTTAACAAATATTAGCTGGAATATCCAATGTGAGTATTTAAAAAAAGACAAAGAAATATTAAAAATTTCTACCCTTAAGACTACATCCAAAATCCAAGCTATGTAAATCAAGAATTCGATGTCAAACAAGGTGCGGGTCATAGAAAATAGACTATTACATGCGTTGAACAATGAATAGACAATTAAGATTTTATAGATGTCGCACCTACAAGAAAATTGTCGAAATTTTGATGCTCGTTGACCACGTCAAAGGTGACTAAGTCAATGACCACTAAGCACTTTCAAATGACTATCTAGATTTTTTCAAGACCCACAACATTCGTCGCTCTATCGACGAACTTTCTTCACAAGCATTCATAAGTCCATCGATATAGCAATGAATGTTTGTCGAGATATTTACTTGATAGACGAAAAATTGTCACAAGCAAATGAAAGCTCGTTGATATATCAAATCCCAGTCATTGAAAAAGAGACATCGAAAGAATGTTGTCTTAAGTTTGGTGAACATCGGGGAGACCCAAAAAATGATTGAAATTGTAGTAATTTTGTGATGGTATAATTAATTTAACCTATATCATCGTAATATTTTGTTGAATTTTGACCCCATATGTATTAGTGATTTGGCCTACCAAACACATGAAGGTTGGAATAATCTTTGTGATGTTCCAAGAAATTCCCCAAATAGAGATTGTATGTGAAAGTTATGGTCCCAAGAAGTTCACATAACAACTAGGATCTTCATGGCCCACATTCCTTTTTGTCACCTCATCTCCTAAGGTGAGGACCATTTTGGATCTTAGGGTTTTGGAATTAATGTTAAAAAGT
>SNQJ01S0234268.1:0-13979 GCA_010110895.2 Picea sitchensis
ATGCATACTCATATTGGGCAGGCAGTGAAACAAACAGGAAGAGCACCTCAGGGTGTTGTTTTAGATTGGGATCAACAATGATATCCTGACTCAACATGAAGTAGATTTTTGTGTCACTTATCTCAACAGAGGTGGAATACATGGAAGAAATTACGGCTAGTTGTGAGGTCATATGGCTTTGCAAGTTACTTGCAGGATTGTTTGATCATGAGTTGGATCCCATGGTCATTTATTGTGATAATCAGAGTCATATCAAACTCTTTGAGAATCACGTGTTTCATAACAGGCCCAAGCATATAGAGATCATATATCAATTCATATGAGACGAGGTTCAAAAGGGAGCATTGAAGCTCCAATATATTTTCACTGATCAACATGTAGTTGATATTCTAACCAAGCCCTTGGAAAAATGGAAGTTTGAGGCATTCAGAGACAAACTTGGATTGGTGTAAAATTTCTTACCCACTAAGAGGGAGTCTTGAGAATTATAGCTCGAATAGGAACTTTCACTCAGGTTCTGTGTGAACATGAAATAAGTAGTTTGACATATTTTCAAAAAGTAATTATGTTTTCAAAAATTGATTCTATTTTCAAAAAGTAAATTCTATTTTGTAATTCGCTTTAGTTAAAAAGTGAAAGTCTTATTTTCAGTAGTTGAGTCTAGAAAGTGTATTTCATGAATGCATGACTTAATCTAGGAGTAATATCATAAACATATTAGGGTTTTGGTCTTAGCTAAAACTACAAAGATAGGTCAAGATGGACATTTCAAACACATAAGAACACTTGAGCAGGTTGAGCAACAAAGAGAGCGAGAAGAGCATGCAACCATGAAATTCAAAATTTATTTATTTCTTCCTAAAAAATTCTATTTTGTAATTCACTTAAAAAGTGAAAGTCTTATTTCTAGTAGTTGAGTAGAAAGTGTATTTCATGAATGCATGACTTAGTCTAGGAGTAATATCATAAACATATTAGGGTTTTGGTCTTAGCTAAAACTACAAAGATAGGTCAAGATGGACATTTCAAACACATAAGAACACTTGAGCAGTTGAGTAGGTTGAGCAACAAAGAGAGCGAGAAGAGCATGCAACCATGAAAGAGGCATTTCCAAGAAGCAAACAATCTTGCATAGTTCTGTATAGTCGTACAGAACAATTTCATATAGCAGTATGGAAGTCCGTATAACCATATGGATAGAATCATATGTATCTATATAGTAGTGTTGTACAATAGTTGTGTAGTCCATACAACAATGCCATACAACAAAAACCTATTGTTTCTTGTTTTTGTAGCTTGTTCTTGTAGGTTGTTCCTTTCAAGTTCAAGGTGATTTTTGTAACCTGTAGAGTTATTTTATTGGTAGTGTGTGTGGAGGTTTCTGTAAGTTTTTCTTTAAAGGAATGAAAACTAATTGAAGGAGTAATTACATGTATGTGTGAATTGATGCTTTCCGCCATTTGATTTCTAGCTATTGTGTGATTCATGCTATGGTTTGACATTTATTTCTACATTAATTAAATTCAACAATATACTTATTTGATTGAAATCATAAGGAATTTAGTCTTCAGGGTCAGAATCTTTCACACCAATCTTCAACAGTCAGTAAACTGCAAGGTCCACACTACTTCAAGCACCAAACAATGGTTAACCCTCGTAAGAAAACTCTGATCGGGGTAGAGCAATGCAAAGTACGGAAAATAAACACATACCTCATAAGTCAATGCTAGACTTAATAAAGAAGGGGACCAACTGAATCATTCACAAACTGCTAGAGCATATGTTCCTAGATTATGCTACAAAGCACTAACAAAAGAAGGAAGAGAAGACCAAAAATTTGGTGGTGGAAAATTATAAGGAAATTAAAATGCCCATCTAAAAATAAGATCTTTGTGTGGTTGAGTTTACACAATAATGCTCCCACATGGGTTGTTCTCCAAAAGAGGAATTTTATAGGGCCAAGATGGTGTTTTCAATGTCATCAAGTAGAAGAAACTATAGTTCACCTCACACCGGAATGTCCATACTCCAAGGAGGTACAGTGGGCAAGTGAAGTTAGCACATGGATTGGGAATTTTTTGGGAAGGAGAAAGCCCCAAAAGGCATTTAGAACCCCATGCAAACAAAAAAACAATGAAACTTCCAAGATTACACTCCCTCCTCAACATGATGATGAGAATTCCCAGGAAGAGAATGATCCCTAATAGGTAAGGTGAACTAACAATAAATAAGAATATTCCACATTTTTTTTCGGGATGAAAGCCACAAGGAATCCTTCTAAGGGAGGTTTGGGAGGCATACTATACCTATCTTCAGATCACATTATTTATTATAAAGTTGGAATAGGTTAAGAAACCAACAACTTCTGTGAAATGATGGCTTTAAAGCTACTAGCACAAGAATTTGGTGTAAATCCCACCAGCTAAAAAAAAATGGAGACTCAATGTTGGTTATCTAATGGATGTACAAAGAAATTTTTGAGAGTAATTTTACATTACAACCATTGTATGATGAAGTTCTCAACCTACTTACATCTTTATCATATACATCTAAAGTCTCAGCATTTATAGGGATACAACAAACATGCAAACTGCCCCCAAAAGTTGGAGTTGAACTAGACTGAGGAACTTGGATTATTACAATAATCCAGAATGGACATACCACAAAATATAATCATGAACCACGGGCTTAACATTAATATTTTCATTTTTAATGATTTTTATAATGATGGCTTCTCACAGAATACTAGATGACCAAGAATGTACTCACTGATTTGTTTTCTTGAAGAGACTACTAATATAACCGAACAAAAACAAACTTCAGTTTTTTTATGATGATGAATTAGACATGGGAATGCCTTATAAAGGGTTTAACAACACTTATGAATGCCATGGACTCGACTATGTATTTTTGTTTACATTAATAAAAATATATTTTTTCCTTAAAATAGTTAAAACTTTGAAAAATAATTATTTGAATTTTAATTGTAGTCTTATTATTTTATATTATCACATGAAAAAAAAATATAGAAACAATCATACATAATAATATGAGGGTGTATTCCATATTATTATACCTGCCGATAGGAATGGTATATAGATTTGAGTTAGGCTTGACTTCTATTAGTCCATGGTTGACCATAAAATATACATCCCTGTCCAAAGCTGTTTATCAGACATTTTAAATTTTAAACTTCATCTATGATCTCATTGGCCAAAAACTTTAAAGTCTTATTGCTGCCTTCACTTCCCACAATGTAATTGTAATAAATATTTTGTTTTTGAAAAGCATATTGTCAAAATTGGGGCCCATCTTGTTAACCAATAAACCTTTTGGCATGAATGTGTATTTTTTTTTCATTTAATGGGTACCTTTTCCTAGGCACATTTAAATAAAATAAAATAATATTTTGTAGGTAGGATCCAAATGACAAGTGTAATTTTCTTCACACCATTTGATGTTAAAATAAAATAATATAATATTTTGTACAATTCAAAGTTGATGGCATTTGTATTTTGTTTTTTCACAATTTTTTAAGGGTTAAACTTAAATATAAGTTTTATTTTATATTACAAATTTTGAGTGTTAACCTAAATATAAGTTTGAGCGTTTTACAATGTATAACCCCTAAATGTTTTATGAAATTGGGTTTTTTTAAGATCATTCAAAATAATGTGAAGGATATTGGTTATTATACCTGCAACTTGCGGTGGTATATAGTATTAGATATGCTATTGATCGTCTATTAACTGGGGTTTGACCAAAATAGTTTCGAGCATTTTAAAGGTATAACATTACAATTCTGATTTTTAATTATTTTAAAATATTCTTCTAAATTGTGATTAGTTGTTCAAATGCATATCTTATTGCAGCGGCTACGTAAGGATTTTCAACGACTGCGGAAGGATCTTCAACTTCCTTTAATGAGATGAGGCTCAACGCCCTTTAATGAGATGACGCCCATTAATACGCAAAGGATTCAATACAACTATTGTTCTATTTTATTATACCTGCATAGCAACAGGTATATTAAAATTTTGTTTCATATTGTCAGCATGCAAAAAATATGGGGAGCAATTATTTATAATAATATGAGGGTGGAAAGCTTGGGTAGTGATTAATTTATGCTATGTTCCAGAAAATATTCCATGTATTTATTTACACATTTCTTTTCTCATCAATGACTTTGAAATTTTTGGGAAATCAAAACAATTTTTAAATATTTTGTACAGGAAAATTCGTATTTCTAGATTTTTTCACCTTTGGTTTTATGTTTGATTTCTTTGAATGCTTCATAAATCAAGAGCGTATACAGTATGAACTTGTTTGGATATATCGTCACTTGATATATATAACCTCATCAGTATTGAAATTAAATTTATATAGACATTAATTTAACATGTTTGGTTATGAATAATTTATTGAAATTATTACAAGATGATTTCCACACTAAAATAATTTTACCATATTTTTATTCTAAATTTTTTTTTTTTTTTTTTTTTTTTTTTAAAATTAAAAAATATAAATGACTCAAGACATAATCCTTAATTAAAAGACTTTAAATTTATGAATAGGGAAAAAAGACTATATAAAAAAATATTAATGATGTGAAACTTTTTTCCATACAATATGAAAAATTTCCCATACATCAACAAGCTTTAAATCCATAAGTAGGGAAAAAATATAGTATATATAAAAACCTATTAATAATTTGAAATAAAATTAGTAGAACATTATTGCAATACAAATATGAAAATACCACATGATAAGCATTACAATTCTTTTTATTATTATAAATACAATGCTACAAGGTCCTATAGTTGTGATTCTAATACATTAATCATGTGACTTCTCATACCATAACTCTAGATCTCTGTTTGTAAATAAAGTTTTATTGGATGATTCCTAGGCTAGATCCATCCCAACCATCAATCTAATATTGAAAGAAAGTAGAGGTATGGAATACGCTTCCTATATTAACCAATGAGAGAAAAATGTGCAGAAAACTTTAAACAATTAGTTACAAATGATAAGGAAAAAACAAATGAAAGAAACAATGAACCATTACACAACGATTTCTTGGGGAAAACCCTTTCAAGAGAAAACCCCACACTCTAAAGATCAAGAAAACAAGATCGTGGAGTAATAAAATAAAACAAATGCGTAAATAAAACACAAAAAGATATATGCAATACAATAGAGACATATATATACTTGGTTCACCCAATATGGGCTACAACCACTGAGAAATTGTTGTGGTCCTTTATTATCCAACAAATGAAGGGATACAACCTGTACAACACACCCAAGAATCTCCTCTTCTTTCTCTCAAAGTATCTCATCTCAGAATACAATATTCACTATCACTCACAAACACAACACACCCTCATACATAAAAGAGGTTGTCTCTTAGAACAAAAATCACTTAACATAACTTCTCTGCAATCACGACCAAGGACCTTATAATGAATGATTGACTATGAAATTACAATACTTTACAAGACAATTTTCCCCAAAATTTCATGGGGCATTGCCCCCGACCTTCCTCAATCATTAATTTTCATCTCCCCTCGAGGGGCAAGCTTCCACACCCCTGGGCTAAGAAATGGATCCAAGAACGCATCAAAACAAACCTCCTAATCAGGAATATATTCAGGCTCCAAAACCAACAAAAACATGTTCAATGTATTATTCAACAACCAAAAGGTTACAATATAAAGTATCTATGCTCTCAAATGTGAGTGGTCAACATTAAAAGGATTCCAAAAGAGAAATCAATAACATAACAATAAATTAGTAAAAATCACACATCGCTTTCATCCCTAGCACTCAATAAATAGGTATAACATAACCATAAACCATTTATGACTTTCCAATTCTACATGCTTGAAACTACCCACAATTAATTATCCAATTAATGTAGCTTAACATTCATTGTCTACTAATGATTTGCATTTATTCCCTATTATTACTCAACATTTATTCCATATTAGTACTCAACAATCATTACTTAATACATTATAAGACTACAGGGTGTATGATACACCTATGCTAACAAATACATCACACATTTATTTAACATCAAAATCTATTTAAAATATCCATCTTACATTTTGATTTTAAATAATTTTAAAATCATTCCAAAATCTCCTTTCCCAAACTTGTTTAATACTTTAAAATTGAAAATGTCCTCTTTACAATAACATTCTTTAAAAATAAATAATATAAAATTTTAAAACTTTATTTATAATTATTAAAAGTTAATTATTTATGAAACATTATGTTATTTTATATCATTTATTAAAATATCGTAAATTTAAACAAAGATAGGAAATTCAACATATATTATCGGAAAAATAATTATAAAATTAATTATTCCTCCTAAATCCTTTTCTACCTAAATCCTTTTTGTTCCTCCTCTTTCATAATTCCTTCATCCTCTACTTTTCCGAAATTCCTTCGCGCTTTAGTATTTCAAACTCCCTTCCTCCCATTGTCAAACGAATTTGTGAGACAACGGTGAGCCCCACGTAATGTATAGACTTTCGTGTATTGGCCCACTTTACTTCAGTCTCTTTCTAAACAAATCCTTGAATCTTTGCATTCATTCTTTTTGAGCCCGATGTTTCCCTTTAGCTCTGAATCCCAATGGGGAAGTACATCCCATGGTTTTATTCCCTCCATGTAGCCATTCAAAAGTTTCCTGCTAGTCGGTGGAAATCTAACGAGTTAATAATCTTTCATCAATTCGAATAATCATCCATTGCTAGGAAGTCTATTAACTCTTTTTTCACTTCGAACCAAGTCAAAAACTCGTTCGTGATTTCTCCTTGTTCCCACATGTGCATGACTTCCTTTGTGCCGTGATTGTTGTGATCTTCTCCACGAGAAGAATTATGAGATTATGAACTTACTTCGAACAAACAACTATGAAACTGAACTTTAGTCTAGATATGAAACTGAACTTTAGTCTAGATGCTCCTACATCTAGACTTTTCTAGATAAAAATTCATAAACATCCATGATACTATTTTGATGCTATTTTACTTGTTCGTGCATTCTTTCTTTTTCTTCTTACTCCCAACTTTGTTCCACTCATCATTTTGTATTTCCCATCATTTTGTATTTCCCATTTAGAATCCACATTCTTACACTTTGATCTTCTCCTCGTTGCAATGCATAACTCATATTGGTCTCAGATATATTGGATATGGTGAAGATAATTTGGAGGGGTATACAGACTCAAACTGGGCAGGATGTACAGTTGACAAGAAGAGCACCTCAATGTGTTGCCTTAGCTTGCGATCAGCAATGATATCCCCACTCAACATGAAGTAGATTTGGGGCCAATTTAATATCTCAAATGTAGGTGGAATACATGACGTAAATTACTACTTAGTTGTGAGGCTCATCCTGGCTTTGCAAGTTCTTATAGGATTGTTTGATCATGAGTTGGATCCTATGGTCATTTATTGTGATAATCAGAGTCAGACACCCTTTGAGAATCACGTGGTTTACAATGTGCCCAAGTGTATAGAGATCATATATCAATTCATATGAGACGAGGTTCAAAAGGGAGCATTGAAGCTCCAATACATTTGCAATGGATCAACATGTAGTTGATATTCTAACCAAGCTCTTGGAGAAAGGGAAGTTTGAGGCACTCAGAGACAAACTTGGATTGGTGTAAAATTTCTTACCCACTAAGAGGGAGTCTTGAGAATTATAGCTCGAATAGGAACTTTCACACAGGTTCTGTGTGAACATGAAATAAGTAGTTTGACATATTTTCAAAAAGTAATTATGTTTTCAAAAATTGATTCTATTTTCAAAAGTAAATTTATTTTGTAATTCACTTAGCAAAAAAGGAAAGTCTAATTTCTAGAGTTGAGTCTGTGAGTGTATTTCATGAATGCAATGGACGAAGGTCTAGAGTACATCATAAACATTAGGGTTTCTTGGTCTTAGCTAAAACTAAGTTAAAAGATAGGTCGGCATTGGACATTCTCAAAACACATAAGAACACTTGTTAAAGTTGATGTCAAAGAGAGCGAGAAGAGCATGCAACCATGAAAGAGGCATTTCCAAGAAGCAAACAATCTTGCAACAATTAAGTTCTATAATAGTCGCATTGCATAACAATTTCATATAGCAGTATGGAAGTCTGTACAACCATATGGATAGAATCATATGTATCTATATAGTAGTGTTGTACAATAGTTGTGTAGTCCATACAACAATGCCATACAACAAAAACCTATTGTCTCTTGTTTTTTCTGTAGCTTGTACTCTCTTGGTAGGTTGTTCTGCTCAAGTTCAAGGTGATTTTGCAACAATGTAGAGTTATTCTTTTATCGGTAGTGTGTGGAGGTTTCTTTGTAAATTTTTCAAAGGAATGAAAAACTAATTTGAAGGAGTAATTATACGTGTATGTGTGTAATTGATGCTTCCACCATTTGATTTCCAACTATGTGTGATTCATGCTATGGTCTGACATTTATTTCTACATTAATTAAATTTACCAATTACTATTTTATTGGACCATAAGGACTTAGCCCTAGGGTCAGAATTTTCATACTTCGTCTTCAACAGTTGCAACCCAAGTAATGTCCACTACTTGGCACCCATAATTGCTAACCTAGTAATAAATTGGATTGGGGGTAGAGCATGCAAAGGCATGGAAAAATAAACACATACCTCCTGATAGGAAACAATGTTAGACTTAAGGAAGAAGGGGACCAACTAATCTGGTCATTAAATCCTGTTAGAGCATATGTTTCTAGATTATGCTACAAAGCACTAACAAAAGAAGGGTAAAGAGAAGTCTAATAAATTTGGTTGTTGAAAATTATATGGAAATTAAATGCCCATCTAAAATAAGATCTTTGTGTGGTTGAGTTTACACAATAATGCTCCCACATGGGTTGTTCTCCAAAAGAGGAATTTTATAGGGCCAAGATGGTGTTGTCAATGTCATCAAGCAAAATAAACTATTGTTCACCTCATGTTGGAATGCCCATATACTAAGGAGGTATGAAAAGGGGTGGAAATGTTAATATGGATTGGGAATTTCTGGGAAGGAGGAAGTCTCAAAAAGGCATTTAGAACCCCGATGCAACAAAAATGAAACTTCCAAGATTAGAGCACTTCCTCTCAACATAGCCTACGGATATGGTTTGCCAGGAATCTAAAACTATTTGAAGAAGAAGAGACACTTCCCCTCAAATGTGTTGTCCGGGCCATAAATATCTTACATGCATATTTGCAAGTGCAAGAAAAACTATCCCTAATAGGTAAGGTGAACTAACAATAAATAAGAATATTCCACGATTTTTTTTCGATGGTGCTTCAGCTGTGGGAAACCCCTCTAAGGGAGGCTTGTGAGGCATACTATACGTATCTTTAGATCACATTATTTCTTTTAAAGTTGGAATAGGTTAAGAAACCAACAAATTCTGTGAAATGATGGCTTTAAAGCTAATTTAAACTAGTACAAGAATCAGTGTAAACTCCAACTACAAAAAATGGAGACTCAATGTTACACTAATGGATGTACAAAGAAATTTTTGAGAGTAATTTTACATTACAACCATTGTATGATGAAGTTCTCAAACTGCATTTCATCTTTATTATATACATCTATGTCTCATATTTATAGGGATATGAACAATGCTGTGACTTCTGCACCCAAAAGTTGGAGTTGTGCTAGACTGAGGAACCTAGATTATTTTAGTAATCTAGTATGGACATACTACAAAATATAATCATGAACCACGGGCTTAACATTAATATTTTCATTTTTTATCTAAGATTTTTATAATGATGGGCTTTCACAGATCACTAGATGAATGGTTAATGTACTACTTCATTTTTTTGTTTTCTTGAAGAGACTACTAATATAACTGAACACAAACAAACTTCAGTTTTTTTATGATGATGAATTAGACATAGGAATGCCTTATAAAGGGTTTAACAAATACCTATGAATGCCAAGGGAACTTCCACTATGTTTTTGTTATATTAATAAAAATATTTTTTTTTCCTTTTTTTTTTTTTTTTTTTTTTTTTTAAATATTATTTGAATTTTTAATTGTATCTTATTATTTCATATTATCATATGAAAAAAAAAACATAGGGAACAATTATATATAATAATATAGGGTGTATCTTATTAATATTATACCTGCCTATGCATGGTATATAGCTTTGAGTTGGTTTGACTTTCTATTAGTTCATGGTTGACCATAAAATTTACATCCCTTTATCCAAAGTTTAAAAAATAATTATTTATTTTAAATTTTAAATCTCATTTATGTTATATCTTATTGGCCAAAAAACTTTGAAGTCCTATTGCCGCTCCTCACTTCCCCCACGTAATTGTAATAAATATTTTGTTTTTATATATATATATTGTCAAAAGTCGGGGCCCATCTTGTTAAATAAATAACCCTTTCTTTTGGCATGGATATGTATTTTGTTGTTGTTCTCATTTAATGGGCACCTTTTCCTAGGCACATATAAATAAAATAAAAATAATATTTTGTAGGTAGGATCCAAATGGATGACAATTGTACTTTTCTTTCACAATTATTTGAGTGTTAAAGTTAAAAATAAAAATAATATAATATTTTGTAATAATTCAAAGTTGATGGCATTTGTATTTTTTCACAATTTTTAAGGGTTAAACTTAAATATAAGTTGTATTTTTATATTACAAATTTTGAGTGTTAACCTTAAATATAAGTTTGAGCTGCTTACAATGCATAATCTAAATGTTTTATGAAATTGGTTTTTTTAAGATCATTCAAAAATAATGTGAAGGGATATTATTTTATAAATTGCCGCTTAAGTGTATATATAGCATTGGATATGTTATTGATCGTCTATTAGTTGGGTTTTGACCAAAATAGTTTTGGAGCATTTTTAAAGGTATAACATTACAATTTGATTTTTTAATTATTTTAAACATTTTCATAAATTGTGATTAGTCGCCTAAATGCATCTCTATTGCTGTATTAAGGATCTTCAACGGCTACTGAAGGATCTTCAACGTCCTTTAGTGAGATGAGGCTCAACGTCCTTAATGATACATATGACGCTCTAAAACACATGTGGTGGATTCAATACAACTATTACTTTATTTTATTGTACCTGCAAAAGATAGTAAGGTGTATTACCGCCATGCAACCTTGTTTCATATTGTTACATGCAAAAAATATAGGGAGCAATTATTTATAATAATATGAGGGTGGAAAGCTTGGGTAGTGATTAATTTATGCTATGTTCCAGAAAATATTCCATGTATTTATTTACACATTTCTTTTCTCATCAATGACTTTGAAATTTTTGGGAAATCAAAACAATTTTAAATATTTTGTAGGAAAATTCAGAGTTCTAGATTTTTCACCTTTGGTTTTATATGTTTGGATTTCTTGAATGCTTCATAAATCAAGAGTTAAGATAACTCTATGAACTTGTTTGGATATATTGCCTACTTGATATATAACCTCATTGTTTTGAAATTTAATTTTCTTGGAGAGACATTAATTTAACATGTTTGGTTATGAGTGATTTATTGAAATTATTACAAGATGATTTCCAGACTAAAATAATTTTATCATATTTTTATTCTAAATTTTTCTTTTTAAATAACGTTTTTTTTCCAAATAAAATTAAAAATATATAAATGACTCGAGACATAATCCTCAATTAAAAGACTTTAAATTTATGAGTAGGGAAAAAAGACTATAAAAAAATATTAATGATGTGAAACTTTTTTCCATACAATATGAAAAATTTCCCATACATCAACAAGCTTTAAATCCATGAATAGGGAAAAAATATAGTATATAAAACCTATTAATAATTTGAAATAAAATTAGTAGAACATTATTGCAATACAAATATGAAAATACCACATGATAAGCATTACAATTCTTTTATTATTATAAATACACAATGCTACAAGAACCTATAGTTGCCGGGATTCTAATACATTAATCATGTGACTTCTCATACCATAACTCTAGATCTTTGTTTGTAAATAAAGTTTTATTGGATGATTCCTAGGCTAAAAGGATCCAAATTCCAAACCATTCAACGAGAGGCATTGGAAAAAGTGGAGGTGGTTGGAATACTGCCTTATATTAACCAATGAGAGGACGAATGTGTAGAAAACTTTTAAACAACTAAGTCGATAAGGAAAACAAATGAAAGAAACAATGAACCATTACACAACTATTTCTTGGGAAAACCCTTTCAAGAGAAAACTCTACACTCTAAAGTCGCTAGAAAAACAAGATCACAGAGTAATAAAATAAAACAAACACAAAGATACTACCCAATACAATAGAGACATATATATATATCGGAGCCACCAAGTGTGGGTTATGTCCACCAGAGAATTGCTAGGTCCTTCCCTTTATTATTATCCAACAAATGAAGGGATACAACCCATTACAACACACCAAGAACTTCTTCTTCTTCTCTCAGAATTTCCTCTCTCTCAATACAATATTCACTATCATACACAACCACAATACAATTTCATACATAAGAGATGGTTTCTTTCTAGGGAAAAAATCACTAACATAATTTCTACCATCGAATTCAAGGACCTTATAATGAACAATCTAGATTGACTATGAAATTACACATTTTATAAAGAGGGCCTTTCCCTGTACTTTTCTCTTCTCAATCGTCAATCCTCTCACTGGGCTCCATTAATTCGCCTCCCTTCTCACTACAGTGGGGCAAGTCATTCCACACCCCCCTGCTAGGAAATGGGATCCAAGAACGACCAAAACAAATCTTTGAATTAGGAAGATAATCAATATCCAAAACCAACAATTAAAACATGTTCAGTTTTATTATTCAACAACCAATGGTCACAATACATTAATGTAGGTATTCAAATTTCAAATGAGTAATAACATTAGTATATGTGACCCAAGAAATTTAGCATAACAAGTTAAAAAATAACACATCGCTTTCGTTCAATCCTATCACTCAATAAATAGGTATAACATAACCATAAACCATTTATGACTTTCCAATTCTACATGCTTAAAACCACCCACAATTAATTATTCAATTAATGTAGCTTAACATTCATTGTCTACTAGTGATTTGCATTTATTCCCTATTATTACTTAACATTTATTCCATATTAATACTCAACAATTATTATTTAGTACATTATAGGACTCCAGAGTGTATGATACACCTATGCTAACAAATACATCACACATTTATTACACATCAAAATCTATTTAAAATATCAATCTTACATTTTGATTTTAAATACTTTAAAGACATATCCAAAATCTCCTTTCCCAAACTTGTTTAATAATTTAAAATTGAAAATGTCCTCTTTTACAATATCATACTTAAAAATAAATAATATAAAATTTAAAAACTTTATTTATAATTATTAAAAGTTAATTATTTATGAAACATTATGTTATTTTATATCATTTATTGAAATATCGTAACTTTGAACAAATATAGGAAATTCAACATATATTATTTGAAAAATAATTATAAAATTAAAAAAAAAATATTTTAACATTATTTGTGAAATTATTTATAAAACATTATGTTATTTGAAAAAGTGTAGAAAGTTCAACCTATATTGGTTAGTTTAATTTAAATTCTAAATATAAATAATATAATTTTATTTCAAAGATATAGTGTCTCCTTCATTCTTTTTTAATCCTGAATTTCCTTCGTTCTTCGATTTTCTGAGTTCCTTCATTCTTCGTTTTTATGATTCCCTTGTTCCTTCCTTTTCTACCTAAATCCTTTTTGTTCCTCCCCTTTCATAATTCCTTCATCCCCTACTTTTCCGAAATTCCTTCGCGCTTTAGTATTTCAAACTCCCTTCCTTCCATCGTCAAACGAATTTGTGAGACGACGGTGAGCCCCACGTAATGTATAGACTTTCGTGTATTGGCCCACTTTACTTCAGTCTCTTTCTA
>SNQJ01S0234270.1:4770-18749 GCA_010110895.2 Picea sitchensis
AAATTAAAGATGCCATGATTAGACTTGGATCTGATCCTAGAGTTCATTAGATTATTGAGACTGTTGTTATTGATATTCAATAAAGTTATGGTTTACTATTAAGTAGGGACTGGTCATCTAAGATTCAAGGTTATTTCTCAATAGATTATTCCCACTTATGGATCCCATACAAAATTAATCCAAATTCGATACGTGTGAACCCTGAGGTTCATATGAAACATATGGTAACTAAACTTGAAGGTAATAATGAGCATGTAAGCTTCACTGATACTATTTTGGGAAATTAATTTTTATAAACTGACCATCGTTGTTAGGAAGAAAAACCATCTGAAATTGAGATAAATGGCCAGTCTAAACTCCTTCCATGTGAGAAGAATGATGATAATTATTTTATTATATTAAAATAATTAGGTTATCATGTGATTAACCCACCTATACATACTAACACATGGACTATGTTCTTTGATGGCTCCAAATGTCAGGAAGGAATCGGGGAAATATGTATTCTCATTGATCCAGAACAACATAAAACTCTCATATCTTATGACTTAGATTTAAAATGCACCAACAATACCACTGAATATGAATCCTTGGTCCAAGGTATAAAAAAGTACATTGACTTTAAGCTAAAATGCCTTTGAGTATTTGGTGATTCAGAGATAGTTGTCCGACACATAAGAAACATTATTCATTCTTGCAAGGTTATAAAAAAAAGGTATGGAACCTACTTTATTCCTTTGAATATTTAAATATTGATTCTATACCTCATTGTCAAAATGTTGTTGCAGACATTCAACAAGTGCAGCCTCTAGATTAATGCCTCTTAATGACAAATTTTCTTTTGAAATTATTTCCAGGCCTTCTATATCAGACAATGTCACGAACTGGAGGGTATTCAACAATGATACTTAGATAATAAATTTCCTTACTAGATCAAGAATATTCCAAGACTCAGTAATAGATGATGAAGCACATGAACAAGATCTTCAAAACTATCGAGATCAAGCAAGTAAGATGAAAGAAAATTGAATTCCAAGAAATGTGTTATCTCTTGAAAAGTTTTTCAACATTCAGACTAAGTTCGAGAAACAAATGAATAAAAAAATCAAAAACTCTATAATGATGCATTTCCTGGTGAACCTAGGGACCCCTAAGCAACCCAAATAGATCAATCTCGAAACTTGTTGTTCAAAGGTAGAGAAGCATGCATTCATGCAGTTGTTCAAGATATATCATGACACATTTTCCTAGACATATGAATAATTGAAGACCTATGATACCCATATAATTCAGCACGTGATTCCTATGAAAGGAGGTGTCAATCCATTTAAACCAAGGTTTAGGAAAATACATCCGACCCTTGAACCACTCATTCATAAAGAACTAAATAAGTTGTTTATTGCCCGCATCATCTTCAAAGTTTGTCACTCAACTTGGGTGTCTAATATGGTGCCTTCGTTGAAGAAAACTATCTAATTCCCCCTATGGACCAAATCCTGCAAATCGTCTCTAGTTATGGAATACTTTCTTTGTTAGACAGGTTTTTGGGTTACAATTAGGTTCTCATAGAAGAACCAAATTGTTTAAAGACCACATTCAAGATGAAGTGGGGAACATACACATAATGCAAATTGTCTTTCCATTTAATAAATGATAGCGCTACCTTTCAAATGGAAATATACATACCTTTAAAATGTCTAATCGATCATAGAATGGTGATCTATCTTGATGTTGTCACCATTTATTCCCAAACAAAGATTTGATCACCCTAAACATCTAAAGAAGATATTTGAAAGATGCAGAAAATACAATATTTATTTAAACCCAAAGAAGAGCACATTTGTTGTTTCAAAACGAATTTTGTTGGGGCATGTTATTTATAAGGATGGGATTTCCATGGAACCTAAATGAACTAAATATATTATGAAAATCGCACCACCACACAACAAAAATTCCATGAAATCCTTTTTTGGAAAGAGCAATTTTGTAAGAAGATTTGTTCCATATTTTTCCGAAATAGTCAAGCCTCTTCAAAGGATGATAAAGAAAGACATTTAATTTAAATATTTACATATATTGAAAAGGATTCCTTTGAGAACATCAAGGCCTCCATAGCAGCTTCACCTTCTTTATAAAGTACATATTTTACTAAGGACTTATTTTACATATTTTACTAAGAATTTAAATCAACAAATATTTTTAAAGTTCAAGGCCTCTATAAGTTGGCAACTGGAATCATAGATTCTAAAGATCAAGAATAATATGGATGGAAAGAGAAACAAATTATCTACACTCAACAAGTTCCTTATGTCCCATAAGTTGAAAATTCATGTTAAAATGACCTCAAGTACTATCTTCATCATGTAACAACTCCAGACCATCTTAATGCCAAACAAAAAATAGAACTGAGGCTGAAATTTGTATAGTATCAATTGGTTCATGCTATATTGTTAAAAAACAATTATGACAGAGTCCTACTCCATTGTCTTGAAAAGAAATATGTCGACAAAGTTCTTAAAGATATACATGATGGGCAAGTTGGAGGCCATTATTGAGAGATGGATACTATCAACTAACATTATTCAAGGATGCTCATTCCTATTCTTGGAGTTGTGAAACTTTCCAAAAGTCTACTAGAAGAGAGCATAAGACATCTATTACAGTTCATCCTATCGGTGTTGAAGAGCCATTTGAACAATGGGGGCTAGACATTATTGGTGAGATCAATCCTCACTCATCCAAGAAACAAGTGTATATTCTAATTGCTACTGATTATTTTACATGCTAGATTGAAATAGTACCACTAACCAAAGTAAATGACGAAGTGGTAATACAATTTCTTGAACAACACACCATAACCAGGTTTGGAGTTCCTAACTCTCCTTCTTTTTTTAATAAAAAAACATTTGTCATCACTTAAAATGGGATAACCTTAAAATATGCTTCCAAATATTATCCTCAGGGTAATGGCTTAACTAAATATACAAACAATAATATGACTATTGGCACAAGGGAAGACCCAGGGTTCAACGCTACAACAACGCACCAACAAAACCCTAACTGTCGGCCCTTTTGGAAACACCTGCGAAGCAGATGAAGTCTCACTCGAGGTAGAGGTAGGGTTGGTTGAAAGACTCAGATGTCTGCAACCTTAGCTGGGACACAGACCTATGATTCTAACACTTAACATAGCACTTAGCAGTTAATCTTCATCAATATTCAATATTATTATACTTCACAAATAACACAGATCATTGCAACATTTACTTAGATCTAAGATCTTTCAACACTTAGTAACAGTAAAACAGATCAGATCCTGTATATCAGCACTAAGCATATTCATACATATTAGAGATAACATTCATTCATATCTCATAAGCACAAAGCATAAATATATTTATATAAACACATCAAATCACTTAGCAAAGAAAGATACAAGCACATCAAGTCGAGGCATAGAGCACAACACACAGATTTACCGTGGTTCACCCCCACCCTGGGGCTACATCCACAAAGTCTTCTTCTTTATTAATGTCTTCAATCAGTTACAACACAAAGCCTCCAAACCCTACTGTGCACAGGACAAAAGATCTGCGCAACTCGCTAGATCCTTCTTCCTTGCCTTACAACACAAAGCCTTCTACAGTATCTCACTGGGACTTGCACTCAACTCTGCAAGTCTTACAAAAAATGCACAAAGCCTTACAATACTTGATCACACAGATCCAAATCTTCGCACTTTAGACAACTTGCACTAAGTAATCACCAAGTGCACTAATAAACAACTTCTACTACTTCTTACATTGCCTATCTATTTATACATTACAAAAGTGGTCCTAAGCATGGGTGAACCAACTAGCCGACATCCCTTCCCCATTACATTAACCCAAAACCCTAAAAGGGCCCAAAAAGGGGTCTAGTTCCATTATTTTCACTTCGTGTTGCGCTCCATCTTTGACAAGTTGTCGAAGTCCCAAAAATGGTCAAATATGACCAAGTGTTCCTCAAAACTTGGTCAAGGGCTAATAGGCCCCCAACACTCACCTGTAACTCATCCCGAGTCAGTCGGGTCTAGGTAACTCTACCCCAAAGGTCTCGAGATTGGCTCGAGCTTCTTCGACTTGTATCTGTGCTACTACTTCTTGCTCAACAAACTCCTAAAAAACTGCTTAGCTGATAGGTCCTTCCAATTGTTGCTCGATTGTAGCAACGACTTGTTCAAGTAGTGTTCCTTGGACTTTAATTTCTTCAAACAATAGGTAGGTCACCTCCTGGCTTTCCTAGATTTTATGGGTGACTTCCATCACACTGTTCTGTGTGGTAAGAACGAGTTGTTGGTTAGTGCATTGTTCCTAGGATGTCTTCATCCTCTCGATGGGTGACAAGAGCTTGAGTTGCACCTGTACTATATCAGCTTTCTTATTTTCTTCCTGGAGTTCAGACTCAAGTTTCTTCAACTCTGGGTCTTCAGATAGTTGTTCATATATCTACATGCTTCTGCTACTTAGTTGTTTACATTTTGTAGCAAGTGTTTTAATCCTCTCGATTGCGTTCTGAGCATTCAATTCTCGTTGGTCACACACTTCTTGTGGAGTCTGTGGTATGGTCTTAAGCTCTAATTCCACGACCCTTTGTTGAAGTTGTTGAATAAATTTAGCCAACACTGTCACTTGGCACTATATGGGCTCTTCAGCCTTCTTCTCTAAGCCGGTCATAGAGAGAAGGTCTATGTTCACTACTTCTTCAATTCCTATCTACTTTGTGAGAAGCTGCTCTTTCTCTTTTTGGATATTCACCCAGTCTTCTTCAAATTTTGCTTGGAGAGCATTCTTCTCTTGTTGCGCAGCTCAACATTGTTCAACAAGTTCCTCTTGTTCTTTATTTAGGGCATGGGTGGCCTGCGCATTTTCTTCCTGAGAACGTCGAAGGCGTACTTCGACTGTATCAACAATCTTGCAGAGATGAACTTATTCATCTCCCACTTCTGTTGTTCTTTCTGGAAAAGGTGCAGTAGAGGTTGCTCGGCTAGACTGGAGTGCTTGTTGTACTCCCTGGAGTGCGATCTCAATCTAGCTATACATTTGTTCCTACTTCGCCTCCTACTTCTCTATGATTTCCTTTGAAGCATCATTGAATATTGCAACAATGAAATCAAAGTCATCCAACGTGAGGGCACTTCGCATCTTGGTTACAGGGGTTCTTGGTTTCTTTCTCAAGGAATATTTCAGAGGTGAGACCTTCATTTTCTTCGATGAGTCTTCTTCGTCCCGAGGCAATGGTACTTCAAGTCTCTGGGTTTATTTACCTTCTTCGTCATCACCTACTTCATCTTGTGTAATGGAAGCCATCCTTACAGATAGGTTGTCAACATCCTGGACTTCTTCAGTCTTCTTCGTCGACTTTTCTTTCTTTGTCTTACTGGGCCTAGGTGTATCATGCGTAGTTTCGAGGCTATCGACGTCGAACATTTTTGTGGGGTCTACTGGAACAAGGAGGTCTGTCAACCATTCTTTGGTGATCTCTTCTATGTCTTCTTCTGTCAACTTATAATAGAACTAAAGTTGTTCGTGGTGCTCATCATCGCGTGGGGTTAGGTATATAAAGTGGCGGTCCACGCTGAAATTTATCAGAGGTCATAAACTCTATAAAGTGTTCAGGTTTATGCATGGTTACCTCTTTATGGATTCTTTCAATTGGTTATAGTATGTGTGGAAAACGACATTCGATTATCATTGCTTGCTCATGTCGTTCGAGTACCATACTATACTGAACTTCCCAGCTAGTGGCTCAAAGGGGTCCAGGTCCGAGAAGGTTGTGCTTTCCGGTATCTTCCATGCAACAAAAGTGATCAGTATCAGGAGCCAGCTAAAATGGAATTCATGCCCCTGATCTTGGGATTCTCTCCAGTCAATCTCTAGTTGATTCACCAGGTACTTCACCTAGTTCATTTGTAGTCCCTCGATGCACTTTCCTGTGAGGTCAACTACAAATCCAGATACTTGTGTTGGTCGATTATTGAATACCAACTTCCCCAAGATCAGTTGACATGCGATGTGCACTACGCCACTTTCAATGGAAGATACCTTGTAGCCTCTCGCGCCTTTCTCAACATTTCCATAGGCTTCTTTGATCTTCTGCACAAGAACGCGGTCTGTGTTCTTTCCAGGATAGTACTCATGGGGATCAGGGCCCTGCATGCTAAGCTTGATGATCCTATTGATCAGCATTGGATCAACAGTTATGCGATGATCTAACCACAGTTATTCTCTGTGGTAACTTGCTAGCACTAGTTTTACACAAGCATTCACCTTCTGGTGTCTGCCGAAGTGCAGTACTTTCATAATGTTGATAAAATTAGACTGCGCGAGGTTCATTGTCCATTTTTTAGGGATGAGTTTCAAATTATTTCCCTTAGTTCTCGTCAAGTACTCATACAGGGCGAGCATGATGTAAGCTTTACGGTCCCCCAGGTTGAAGTTGCAAAGCTTCAACACTGTAACCTTGTCTTGATCTGCATAGTAGGTGTGCACTCCTTTCGGTAGATATGCAGTGACTAGGGTGTATTCAAAGTCTCTAGGGACATTGTCCTTGTTAATATCACCTCTCAGAGGGGGTATGTAAGATGGTAGGATGGATGGCACTAACTTTGTGTTGGCTATGTCGTCCTTATGATTAGTTCTTCTTTCTGCACCGGCTCGAGATGTTCCTGCTCGAGCAGTCGACGAGGAGGCTTGCACTCCTCCCGTCAATGATGCTTGGACTCTGGTGGAAATTATTCTTTCTCACATGGTTCTCTCAGTCATTAACTCAAGAAGGACCTTTGTGACATATTCCTCAAGTTCGGTGAGCTTGTTGGAAATATGCACTCGGGAAAGATAATCGGGGTCACGATGATCTCAAAATGGTGCACTAGGATGAACAATATGCTTGCAATGATCACTGTAGACAATCACTAATTATGCGGGCTTAGATTTCTCAGTTGGAAAAAGTGTTCTTCGGGCACGATGTAGATAGCTAAATAGGAAATTCATCAACAGTCTGCTTGCAACGGGCATGAAGATTTCATGAACGTTGATCCATTTGTTATGGCATGGTCCAATGGTCTGATAGTGATATTTTAATTCTTTTCATCCCGTTCGGGGCAGAAGTCGAACAAGTATATCGATACAACAACTATATTTATTTGCCACAGCAAAGTGTCGTATGTCGTTGTTCTCGTATCCTGGTGAAGCTCAATTCCTATGATTTTTCCTTCTGTAAAGTTTCCTGTGGAATCTTATGTAACTTTTCGATCTTGGCTCTTTTCTTACTTAGCTTCCTAGACTTCTTCCCAGTGAGCTTCGTCTCGTTCATCCTTTTTCCATTTTGATCCTTATCTTCTCTCGACATAGTCACTTCGTGATGCTGAGATTCTTTCTTCAGATCCAAGGGTAATACACCTTCATCATATGTATTAGGTATTTCAGTCTTCTATGGTTCCTCTAATGCTCTTATAGATTCAACATCCAAGTCCCTGGTGTTTAATAGCTTAGATATGTTCTCTTGTTCTTCCATCAAGTAGGTGATCTTTCTAGTCATAAATTCCATGAGTTCTTGCTTCTTTTGTTCTAGGGCTTCCTTTTCTTCTTTTCTTTGGATCTGGTCTTTTTCAATCTAGATCTTGCCTAAAAAAGCTGGAAATGGGGCATAGTCCTCAATAAATTTAATAACTTCAAATTCTTCCTCCGTCGAAGCTCCATGGGTACTCATAGCTATCCGGGTAATCCTGCCAGATAGGGTTACCATTTTTCCTTTAAACAATCCTATTTTTCCTAGTGAAGGAACCATAGCAGGCCTTCCTATGGTTTCCCAAGTACTTTATGTCATAATGTTCATCTGTGTTCCCTCATCCAGAGCACAATCAATGTCGAAGTCTCCTATTCTTACTTCGATTTTCTCCTTTTCTTTGAAGATCTCTGACAAACTGGCATCTTTATGTTCATCCAGGGTTTCTTTCATTTTCAGCAACATAATCTCTAATTCTTTCTGGGGTTCTTCTATAATCTTAGTCTCTTGACCTCCTTCAGGGTTTTCTTGCTCCCTATTCAGCTTTTCATGTCTAGCAATCATTCTAGGGCAATCCAGTACTTCATGGTCCATAGCCTTACAATATAGGCAACTAGGGTTTCTCCTAGGGAATTCCTTAGCAAGATGTCCCAGTCTTATGCAACTGTAACAACAAGTTAATCCTCTCTTTCTCTTCAATGATCCCCAACTTTTCTTAAACTACGCGCTAGGATCATAATGGTGAACCTGCAAAAATTCTTTCTAGGATCTTGCATCCATTGGTTAGTCCAAAAATTCTTTTTATGCATAGGTATAACATATCTATGATTATTCTTATCAGATATATTCATATCAAATGTTCTTTCATCTAATAATGCCCTATTTTTCAAGCTAGGACAAAATCTATCAAGAATACCTAAATCCATACTTTAGAAACAAAAATTTTCACCTCTTTTACTTCTACAGGGCACAAAGCTTCCAGATCTAAGAAATTTTAACTATTCTTACCTTTATCGGAGCATAGAGCTTACAGATCTTACTTCTTTTCTTTAGTATCAACCTCTTTTCTTGCATATCTGACTTCTTTCCTTTAGATCTGTCCTTCCTTCTTCATCACAGAGCTTTCTAGATCAAGTGGATCACTATGCACTAGGGCATAGATCCATGCACAAAGATTTTACAATTTCAGGACGAATCTTTGCACAAAGCTTCTTCTGCTCAGTTCCCATCAATCACAGTTTTAGGTCCCGGAAAGGGAACCATTTATTGGCACAGGGGCAGACCCAGGGTTCAATGCTACAACAACGCACCAACAAAACCCTAACTACCGACCCTTTCAGCAACACTTGTGAAGCAGATGAAGTCTCACCCGAGGTAGAGGCAGTGGTAGTTGCAGGACTCAGATGTCTGCAACCTTACCTGGGACACAGACATGTGATTCTAACACTTAACAGAGCACTTAGCAGTTAATCTTCATCAATATTCAATCTTATTATACTTCGCAGATAGCAAAGAGCATCACAACATTTACTTAGATCTAATATCTTTCAGCACTTAGTAACAGTAAAACAGATCAAATCCTATAGATCAGCACTAAGTATATTCATACATATCAAAGCTAACATTCATTCATGGCTCATAAGCACAAAGCATAAATATATCTATCTAAACACATCAAAGCACTTAGCAAAGGAAGAGACGAGCACATCAAGTCAAGGCACAGAGAACAACACACAGATTTACTGTGGTTCACCGCCACCCTGGGGCTACATCCACAAAGTCTTCTTCTTTATTAATGTCTTCAATCGGTTATAGCACAAAGCCTCCAAAACCTACTGCACATAGGACAAAATATCTGTGCATCTCGCTAGATCCTTATTCCTTGCCTTACAGCACAAACCCTTCTACAGTCTCTCACAGGGAGTTGCACTCAGCTCTGCAAGTCTTACACAAAATGCATAAAGCCTTACAATACTTGATCACACAGATCCAACTCTTAGCACTTTATCCAACTTGCACTAAGCAATCACCAAGTGCACTAAGAAACAACTTCTACTACTTCTTACATTGCCTATCTATTTATACATTACAAAAGTGGGTCTAAGCGTGGGTAAACCCACGGGCCGACATCCCTTCCCCATTACATTAACCCAAAACCCTAAAAGGACCCAAAAAGGGGTCTAGCTTCCATGATTTTCTCTTCTCATTGCACTCCATCTTTGACAAGCTGTCGAAGTCCCAAAAACGGTCAAATATGAGCAAGTGTTCCTCAAAACTTGGTCAAGGGCCAACAATGACCCACATTCTTAAATGAATTGTGGTCGACCAACAGAGAAATTGGCATAACACACTACCTAATGCCCTATGGTCTGATCATGTCACTCCCAAAGCTTCCATAGTGACCTCCCCTTTTCTCTTTATATACGGGAAATATTCTATCCTTCCTTCAAATATTTATCTTCCTTTCGTTCAAATTACACAATAGTCATGTGGGAGAGAATGCCTCGTCATCCAAATATGCATTTATATCTTGTTGAATATAGAAGGGAACCACCCCAAATCTAGAACCAAACTTGAAGATCACCAATAGACTGTTAAATGTTGGTTTGATAAAAAAAAATGTTGGAAACAAAGGCGTTCAGGTTGGAGACTTGGTCCTCAAATGGGACAATCCACATGAAGATAAAGGAAAAAATTTAAAGTTCCAACAATTGTGGCTAGGCCCTTTTGTAATTAAAGAGAATAATGACCTAGGAACCTATCACTTAAAAAACCCTAAAGGGGACATAGACCTCCTCCTCATTGATGGCCAAGTCCTGAAACACTACATTAGCTAGCCTTTGAGGTAACTTTTCACGTATACATAAATAAAGAGATTGATTTTGATTTTCCTCCCACTTTATTTACCTTTTTCCCATTTCTTGATTTTTTTAATTCTTTGCATTTTGTTTTCTTTTGATTTCATATAGTTGTATTTCCTTTGTCTTGAAAATTCTCACCTTGGATTTCCTGAGCGTTTGGTGCCCTGGATTTGAACACCTCTTGAACGATGATATATTTGTGTCAAAAGCTAGTAAATATGTAAGATTGGGTTCCATACATAACTTCATTCTTGTTTGTGTAGCATTGCAGTGCATAACGTTAAGTCAGACCCAATAGAGGAACATATTTTAGCAGCAGATGAGCATTGTACTCTTAAAAACAAGTAAAAGAGTCGAGATTCATGTCTAAGAACATTTTTTTTTTCTTTTCTAAACGAAGGGGAAATGGTTTCAGAAAGGCATTTGTAGTACTCTAGGGAATGTTACTCAGGAAGTTCTCTCAACTATAATCAAGTTTGAAAATATCACCTTCACATGTGCCATCCCTCATGCCTTCAAAGGAAGACTTGATTCCCCCCATCCACCTCTCTCTAAATAAGAGAAACAAATTGTAAAAGGTGAAGGATTGGGGAAAGGAATTCTAGATCATGTGGGACAAGTAAGTATCTCCACCGGAGCTATGGATGCTCACTAGAATTGGAGCAAGGATTGTGACATCGAGGTGAATCTGTTGGAACTATGGACACACACTAGCAATGGACTGACACCAGAGAAATGTGAAATAAAATTGTATTTTCATCATTCCCAATATATCATTTACCTATTGAACTTATCATGCCTACCCAAAACTAATTTTGGTTGAAAATGTTTCACTATCTAAATCAGTATGATCTTGCCATGGTTCTAACTTCTTCTTTGTATAATGCAAACTTTGTCTCATCAAAATATTCATTTTAAAGTATTATGGAACCTACTCTTTCTCTCTTGGGTCATGCATCGCTTGTTCTTCAATTATCAAAAGTTTGTGTTTAGATAACACTCTGTAGAGATTCCTGTCTTCGCTCAATGTTTCACCATTTTTTATGTCAAGCATCACAACCTCCCTTTTTCTTACATTTTTTTCTTATAAATCCTCCTCTCCAAGAAATCGGACCCTTCTTGAATTCTATAAGAGCCTCTTGACTTGAAATTTTTTCGAAATGATTAATTGTTTTTTTCCTCTCTCTCAACAAGTCACCTTATTTTGATTTCATTTGAGTTGAATATGTTGCTCCAATACTTAGAAAAATATTGAAAAAAAGATTCTCTATCTATCAATCAAGTTCTTTCAAACTCCTAAGGCGCATTATGGAGGAGTTCCCCTTAAGTTATTTCATATACATCGGAGGGCTTCCCATAAAGTATTCTAGGATGATAAATCAACAATCGATGAACTTGATCCTAACTTCACAAAAACACTGTCGAAACGTAAATAGTGTAACCACAACACTTCCCAGTAACTTATCTGGTCATAACCAAAGGTCTCTACACAAACATCTCCACTGGGACTGGAGACCTTCTAAATATTCTCTCTAACACATATGATCTTGTTAACAATAAATCCTTCGGTCTCGCTGGAGGGCTTTGCATTAATGCCTCCAGTGCACACTAGATATTTTCCCACCATGTTCTCCAGTGCATACTGGGAAGATTTTCGTCAACACCTCTAGTTCTCACCAAAGGGTTTTACATCATTTCCTCCAGTAAAGTTTTGAATTCCCTGGGCGACCTTGAATTTCGACTATAAAAGGGATCTCCCCATTTATTCTTTTTCATTGTTTTCTCATCATTAAGAGAGAAAGAGGAGAGTTAAAAATCTATTACAAGCTCGAGAGTTATTCGTCCTAAACCTAACATCATCATCTACGTGTCAATACTATCTAGGTATTCCCTAATTGATCCTTGTATTTTTTTATATATCATTTAAGGGTTAGTATTAGGGCTTGTCCCCAAAGGTCGAGGCCACCTACTAGTACATTTGGGTCAAATTCTGATGACACGTTCGACGCAATTGCCACTTTTGTTTTTCGGGACAACAACAAACAATAGACCCCCTCAAGCGTTGTTTCACATAATGTCACTTTTTTGACGACATAGATATCATCTCTATTGTGATGTTTCATGCGGACACATGTCATCTCATATTTGACTATCCAAACCCCATATAGTCGTCTCTACAGTGACATCAAAGGCATCGGAATTCCAACATCCAATTTCGTCGGTCTCCACTACATGGACGCCATGGGAGAGACATTACCATATGTCGCAATTCTGACTTATATTAGCGTCCCTCAACCGACGACATGCTATATATCTCCGACGTATGTTCCATGGGAGTGACATTACCATAAGCCGCAATTACGACTTATAGTAACGTCGCTCAACCGACGACAAGCTATATATCATTGACGTTGGTGCCATGGGAGTGACGTTACCATACGTCGCAATTCTGACTTATCGTAACGTCACTCAACCAATGAAACACTATATACATCCAACGTATGTGCCATGGGAGCGACATTACTAGATGTCTCAATTCCGGCATCATGAAGGTATTTAAAAAGAAATATCAACTCATTTTTTATTTTTATTTTAAATTTTGCAACTAGAAAATTTTAAAATGAAGTAATTTCCTTGTATCATCCTAATAAGGGCATATAGTGAATAACTTGTTTAGTGATACTAATACAAATATATGTAATCATTGAATATGGAATAATACATATGATAAGCCCATACATGTGTTATGCTACCCTTGTTATATCGCCTTAGTGAACATGATAGTACTTATACCATTATCTCTACTAGTTACCTATGATAAGGTAATGAAACCCATATATATACTTTGCTCCTATCTGATTAATCGATATAAGCTCATAAGTTTCCATGGTCTTACTTCATAGATTTCATATCATAACAATGTGATTTAATAGTAATGCTTATACTGTACTTAAGATGGGAATCATAGTAATCAATACGAACATGTGAAATGTACTGGTATACACAACCTATACATTGAATATGATAGTAAGCATTTCTTATTACGATAGCTTAGTTATGGTTATTACTATGGAGATTACACTCTTCTCTGTATTATAGTTGTACCAATATTAGGTAATTACAATGAATGTCGTGTAATACAATCTGACCTATATGAATAATTACACATAATACCTAATGTTCAACATATCACTTACAACTTACATTGGTTCCATATCAGTTATATATGACATGCTTATTTCACATAATATATTCTCTTTATATATACATTTAATGATATATCCCTATTCAAGAATATGGAACTCATATTGTTTTGATCATACCATATTCATACCTATCAACTTATGGTAATACAAGTGATTCCTGGGATTTACTTGTGTTTCTACATATGAGATACAAGGATCTTTGAATACATATGATGTAAGCTTATTTCCATTCACCTATATGTGGTAATGTGAATGCCCCTTTATTCCATATTCATTGCACTCATCGGGTACATACATCACACAATAGGAGTAAATAAGGTTGTATAGGTATTACTAGTCCATGCATAAGTAATGGTTACCTTATTAC
>SNQJ01S0234271.1:0-13979 GCA_010110895.2 Picea sitchensis
TGATAAGCAGAATTATACCTTGAACATTCACCGTTATCGCCTCTTTGAGGAGGTGAATCTGAAGAGTTACAAGCTCTCCTTTGAAGACCATCAACATTGTTCTTGTCCTCATCACTGTCACAACTCTTTCGTTTCACACATTCGCATTCAACTTGAACACAAGCCTTGCATGCTGGAGGGATTGAACTTTCAACAAAAGTTCTTGAACTTTCACCTTTTAAGCCTTCTTGAGGAGGTGAACTTGAAACAAAATTTGTTCTTGGAACTTTTTCCCTTGTCTCCTCGACTTTGGAATTTGCTCCATCTCTTCGTTCATATCCAAGACCACAATACTTAGGTCTCTCTTTAACAACAATAGGCTCAACAATGCCTTGTGCATGCTTGCCCAAACCTTTACCTTCATAGCCCATTTTTAACAATAACTTGGACCCTATTCCTCTTGTGTGATTTTCAAAAACACCAAAACATTCATCTTGTGAGGAATTAGAATATAAACTAACATTGCATACCTTATGTTCATGTATGTACTTGGTAAGGGTTTCCTTTGCCTCATGGAGTTGAGTCTCCATCTCATGCAACCTTTGAAGAAGCTGGTATTTCTCCTTCTTCATGGCCATCAACTGCTCTTCAAGGGAAATGCTCTCCTTATCTTCACACATCTCTTTCATCAAATCTTTCATGGTTAGAATTTCCTTCAACATCTCTTTGTCAAAGAACTTTTATTTTGAAGATATATGAGAACTATCAATGTTTGAAGCTTCCTCCATCCTTGCAAGATATCAAACTTCAACACAAAACTTGCACAATACCAACAACTAAATCTCAAGCTATCAATGGAAAATACATGAGCAAAACAAACTATGCTCTGATACCACCTGATCTGAAAATAGAAGGCTGACTTGTTATGCTATGCAAGCACCCTCTAGTTCATAAAAATAAACTTTACAGGACCTTGCTTCATGTGTTAAAATATGCAAGATAAAATTATGTGCCAAATTTATGTATCTTCTTGTAAATGCTTATGTGTGAGGAATTGTTCTTTTAGATGGTTAAATATGTACTTTCAATAAATACACAGCAAATGTAACTTGCAGCAAATAAACCATCAAACTCAAACAATAACAACATGAGTTCCCCCCCCTCCAGGACTCTCCCTCTCCTTGAGCCTCCATTAATGGACTTGTCTCTAAGGATTAATTTGTCAAAGTTATTTTACAAGCTGCTGCTCAACTCAATGGAAAAACAGACTATACCATTGAGATCGAACATAAAACCCCAAAAATGACTAATAGAACTACGAAAACGGATCATGGCTCGTAAGGCATGACCTCTTCTACTAATGGCCTTGCTTCACTACTTAAGTTTCTCTTTAGCAAAAGAAACACGTATGTAAAAGTCCTCAAAACTCTGAAACTTGTCAGTGTGTTGGAGACCATAACAATTGGCGAAATGATTATCCATTCACGAAGAGAAACAAACATAGGCTCACCAAAACATGTCCTCAATCAATGGGGGCTTCAAGCTCACGTTGCTACAGAAACAATGGCAAAAGCCTACGCCAGAAGTCTTCAAATGGCCTTGATATGATTGCCAATGGATTCGGGGCGTCCAAAAGGCTAGGCGGGCTTTTACGCTGTCGACAAAGAAATGTGAAAGATGACCTCACATTCTCACTGCTGGCTTGCGGCTTTGAGGACGCCGCACCTCTGTGTGCTTCAGCAAATGCAACCAAAGCGTGTGCAGCCAACACCGCATTATAGCGGGTCCAAGCGGGGCCGGTTATGGTAGCGCCAGCCCAAAACACTGGGCATATGGGGGTCATGCCAACCCGGCGTGCATTGGCAAAGGCTAAACCGTTAAGCCGTTTGCTCCATGCTTATTCGTGGTCTGTATAATCCACATAGTAGAGAGCTCCATACAACCAGGTACCCCGTGTAATATCTTCACATGCGATCATAGAACCAGCGTGGTTGCTTGGCTTATATATAAAAATACTCCCGGCGCCTTTTAATAGAGAGCGTAGTGGTATATGAAATAGTGGAACCCACCGGGTGGGAACTAAACCGGAACCGATGCTCGCTACATAGCATAAGCAAATACAATGAAACCTCGTGCCACTTAACAAGGGACTACGATTGGGCTGGTGGTAGCCACGCTCTACCAAAGTATTTGCCAAAGGGAGAGTTCCACGGTTCGAATCTGGTGGAATATACAAAATTTTGAACAACAAACCATAAACCAATAAAGAGATTCTGCGGCGTGGTAGCCCATGATTGGGCTATGTGGCACCTTACCATTAACCAAATGATTACCCCGCGATATTGACCATTAAGCCCAAATGCGCCAATATAAAACTGCCCGCGTCACCTCTTCCATGTTAGCATGTACGGTCTGACCACTTCGGCTGTACGTCATGCCACGTCGGCGTCCGTATGGATTGTACGAACTGCATAGTAATCATCCATTTTTTTTACCTGTTTGGCGATTCGAGCAGATAGCGATATCTCTGCGGCTCCTGCAGGCCGGCGGTTGGGGCGAAGCGGTGCATTGGGTTCCAAGCGACCAAGGCCTACGCTCACGTTAGTTTTGAGGCAATTCCGAGCGTTGATTTTTAGGAGGCAGAATTTGACCCACCGGTCGGATTTTGATCATGACTGATATATGAAACTTGAAACTTAAATTTACACGCAACAATGAAATGATGCCATGACTGCCACACGTGTTGATAGAAAGGGGACGACCCATGAATACAATGCACAACCCACTAATAAGGACGATCTAGCAGTCACAACTCAGCATTATACCACTCGCCCTGCAATGTAAAGTCATCCAGCAGAGGTCAAACCAGCATCAAACTTCACCCTTGCCCTCCACACAACACCCTGAGAATACACGCAACACTTGAGGATGGGAAACACGACTAGCAAGGATAACACGCAGCCCAAGAAGTGATAACCAACATAGATAATAAGATAAGGATCATGCCCGTGATTATAGATGAAAGAACTTCATTATGAGTGGAAGAGCATGATATCATGAAGGTGACTCAAGGGAAAAGCGTAAGCTCTCCACGCGATTGTAGAAAACACCCCCTCTTTAAATCTGAAAATGAAGTTCTTTTCTTCGATGAAGCTCCTTAGTCTAATGCCAATACACGCAAATGAAAAGGCGGAATGGCTTCTCAATCTCGCCGGCTAGGCGGATAAATTTCAGCGCCAAATCGAACTGGCGAATGGGTTTCCGGTTGAAACCCTCGTTTGCTCACCGTGCTCTTCTCCAAAACTCAATTTCTGAAATGGATAGTCAATAATCCTTTTCCAACCCTCACCCGTCATTTTACTCTTTCACTTTTTTCTTTTTCTCCATTAAAATATTCATTTAATTAATATTTGGAGAAAATACCCTCAAAGAGGGGTTTATTAATGGTAAACTCACTTTTCTTAAGTTTTTACTTTATAATTCGAAGTGACTTTACCAATATCATTTCCCCAATAACTCTGTCAGTCTAATGAGAAACTGCAGAGCTGTGTAAACCACCATGGTATTTCGACTGCCTAGGAAAATGGGACATTACACAATTATTCCATACCAAGCTCTGGGAGAATTTGCTTCAATCTGTATAGATCCTTCTTCAACCTGGAGACATGTGTCTTTATATCTTCAACTGAAGCCAGCGCCAGGTTTTTATATATACACCTCTTCTTCAATGACACCATTAAAGAAGGTTGTTTTCTAGCCATCTGGTGTAAATTCCACTTCATCTTAGCTACAAGAGTTATGATGGTTATGATAGAAGTGTATGTATTACATGGCTTGTCTTCATAGCCAATGCCTTCCTTTTGAAAATCCATCAGCTACAAACTTTGCTTTATATTTCAATAACTGCATCAACAATATGTTTTATCTTATATAGTCATTTGGCAGATGCCACATCTTTTCTCTTCGGTTTGGGAACTATTTCCAGCCCATCATTCTTTATAGATGGATTGGTATTCTTCTGTCTGGCATCTACCATTGCTTTCTTCCCGTGGATTCTTCAAAGTAAGTAGGATCCTCCTCTAGATGATCACATCAAATCCGTTTAACTGGAGAATGGCTTGGTTTCTTGACTTTTCTCATGGTTCCTTCGGGGTACCATACGTATCTCCATATTGAATAAGTTCCCTCACCAAGTTGGATTTCTCTTGTGAGGGATCGTCATTTGGGAGGTTCTTGAGATTCTATCATGTCATGATATTTTTGAATCTCCTCATCAAGGGAGGTTATGACTCCCCTCACTGGTTCTTTGGGATCTGGTTCTTCCTTATACTTCTTCAAGTAGACATCTCCTTGATTCTTAAGTGTTGTGTCTTCATCAAAGGTTACATCTCTATTGATCTCAATACGATGGTAACCAGTATGTAAATTCTAAAGGCCATAGAGACCTCACAATATCCAACAAATATTCCATTCTTTCTTGAAGGGTCGTATTCAGTTTCTCTTCTCTTCCGGAATGTGTACAAACACTAGACAACCAAAGCTGCTTTTGAGATGGCTTACTTGTGGCTTCTTTCGAGAGAAAATTTCTTCGAGGTTTTTGAACCCAAGTGCACTATGTATTTTTATGCATACTAGCGTTCTTGTTTCTTATGCCCATAATTGCATGGGAAGAATCTGATCATGGATCATGGTCTTCATTGCTTCCATTATAGTTCTATTCTTTCTTTACTTTCTACATTTTGTTGAGGATTGTAGGGAGTGGTGACTCCCTCTTAATCCCTACATCTTTGCAAAAAGCTAACAACTCTTTTGAGTTGTATTCTCCTCCATTATTTGAGTTGGGTATCTTGATTTTTCTTTTGGAGAGATTCTCTATCAAGGCTTTGAATTCCTTGAATTTCGAAGCACTTCATCTTTTGATTTCAAGTAAAGCCAAGTCTTATGAGAATAGTCATAATAAATGATACATAGTATCCATACCCACTAAGATAGGTGGATGGCATTGGGCCACATACATTTAGTGGATGAGCTCCAAGAATCATGCACTTCTTATTAAGCTCTTCGAGGAAGGATTCTTGATGTTCTTTCCCTATGCACATCCATTGCACACACTAAAGTCCAACTTTGAAATATGGTAGACATGTAACTTCCTTGCTCACTTATGGTAAGGCCTTTTAGTTGATGTGAGCTATTATTCTATGCCAAAGTTAACCAGGACTCTCAATTGAGTGATTCAAGGCGCATATGAGTGACCTTTTATTTTATACAAGCCACCTTCTTCTGATTCAATAACAATTGCATCTTCTATGGTTTTCCTTTATGCCACATGAGGAATTCACCATCAATTAAAGAAACTATGAATCCTTTCTTATAAAGTTGAGATAGAAATCAAATTCCTCGTCAAACTTGGTACATATAGTACATCCTTCATCTTCATTGGTCCACGAATCAAGTTTGTGATTGGACTCTCGCACTCCTTTGATAGGGTATTGGTAATCATCTCAAGTGTAACTTTCTAGGAAAGTTATTTTCACAAGCTAGAGAATGTTTATCTAACCTATCGTAGACGCACCACTATCTATGAGCCAAGTATCCTCACCAAGAGACACTGATCTTGAGAGGGCAGATATTAAGACATAGTATTCAATATTTTATTTAATCATGTTTGTGGGTGTCTTCATCTTCAATTGTATGGGCGTTGCTGGCACGTTTCTATTATTTATTCTTATTTTCTAATTTGGACAATTCTTGGCAATGTGTCCCATCTTGTCACAATGGTAACATTGATAAGATGAGAAATATTTGTCTCTTCTTTGACCTTTCTAAAACTTATGGAATCTCCTTGGAGGGTGATTCTTTATGGATGAATTTATTTGGGGAGTGGGAATCACATATGTGGGTGGGTCTCCTTCTTGAAGTGAGACCTTCTCTTTCCTTGTTTAGTATGAGAAACTAGAACTTGATCCTCATCCCTTAATATCTGACAGTTAGCTTCTCTTGCTTCTTCTTGAGCACATTCTTCCCAAAAGATTGTCAAATTGTAGTTTTCCCTTTCTGGCACAAATGGTTTGGATTAATGCATCCCAGGTCTTGTGAGACCATTAAGAGTTGTCATATGAGTTCATGTTATTCATATAGAATCTCAATAATTAGCTTCTAGTTGTTCCTTGAATTGAGAGATCCCAGAGAAATAGTCATGAACCGTTTCTCCTTTACGCATCTTTGTATTCTTGAGTTGAGTTCTCAAGTTACATCTTTCTGGTTAATGTTTCTTCCTTCATACAATCTGGATAGGGAATCAAGCGACTTCTTTTGGGAATTATTATTAGATGCGAGGGATAAAATGATCTTTGATAGAGTCTGAAATGATTCTTTTGGCCAACCATGTTATACAGTACTTTTCTTTAGTTGTAGCATCTACGGGTTCTAGTACATTTTCTTTGATTAATCTTGCAAGGTCATTCTCTTCAAGAATGAGTGAAATCCTATATTTCCAGGAACGAAAGTTGTACACACCTTCTAACTTGTCAACAAGCTTGGTGCTTGCCGACATCTTGACTTTAGTTGGGAAAATAACCAAAAATTGAAAATGGCGTCATAACTGGCTTAGCACATGGGCATTAGATAACATAACCTACACAAATGGATTTGTAACTGGCTTAGCACATGAAAATTAATATAGAGTCAATACTTATGTTTCCTGGACAACCCGAAGTTGCCAGGAATCATAGAAATCCATGGATTATAAAATATGAATCTACGACCACATATAGCATCTTGACCACATACAGAGTGCCTTTACCGACATATAGTCTTTGGACCTTCCGGGATATGTCCAGGGATGATCATTCCCTAGGATATAAAATCCTAGCTGAGCTAAATGTTGTTGGTCAGGATACCATAACATCATCAACATCACTCCCTCTTCCCCGAGGGAGGTCCTTCGGACTATACCAATCTTGTCGAAAGTGCTCAAACTTTGAGATAGAGGCTTGGTCAACTTACGGCTATTCTGACTTCCCTACTCATATGTGCCAACATATTGGAGCTTTACATATCCCTTTTGTACCATGTCACAGATGTAATTATATTGGATTTCTATTTGTTTTGACTTATCATGGAACACATCATTTTTTTTACAACTCTAGTTATCACATAGAATCATAGTTTGCTTCCATCTCTAGATAAAATAGACTTGGCCAACAACTTTTGAAGCCATATGGCTTTATAAGCGAGATGGAACATGTGGCAATGTATTCTTCTTCTATCGATGTGCTGAGAGAAATGTTATATTGCTTCCTACTCTTCCATGAATTCATAGCTGACCCCAATCTAAAACAACATCTTGAAGTGCTCTTCGTCTTAAACACTTCCATCCCAATTTGAATCGGTGTAACCAACCAATCTGAATTCATGATATGTGCAAAAGATCGAAGTCCAATGTACATGGGTATCTCATCACATGCGAAACAAGGTGAACATACGGGCTCTACGGATCTTGAATCAAGGTGTTCAAAACAAAACATATATATATGGCAATTGTTAGATCAGGAACCATCAGCGATCAATGATTTGTCTATACATCATTAGCATCAATAGCGAGTATCAACGAGAGATTCAACTTTGTTCCATGGGTGTGTTCATGGATTTTACACTCCAACATATCAAACCTCTTGATGAGTATTTCGACTGGATACTTCCTTTGGTTAAGGAAGATCTTCTCACGAATCTTCAAACCGCAAGACCTAAGAAATAGTGCATTAGGCCTAGGTATTTCATCTCTCTAATTAAATGTGATCTTCTTCTTACAATCAATTATGAGTTTTTCTTCTCCGGTTAAGAATAAGTAATCCACATACAACAACAATATAACGGGTTCATCATTCATAACCTTATGAGGTAAAGGTTAGAATCAACTTGACTCTTTGTAAAGTCAAATTTCGTCGAGGAAATTGTCAATTATGTTATACCAAGCTCTAGGAGTTTGATCCAATCCATACATAGCCTTCTTCAACATCGCGGACATGTATTTCGCTCTTAGGTCAAACCCGGAAGTTGTTATATGCCTTCTTCTTGTGACACCATTTAAGAGGTTGTTTTCACGTATCCATGCGGTGTAACTTCCACTTCATCTTAGGCGCAAGATGTATGATTTCGATAGAAGTGTATCGGCTACAAGTCTCTTAATGATACTTGGCCTTCCTTTTGAGAGAGAAAACCACGAGCTACAAGCCTTCCTTTTGAGAAAAGCCACGAGCTACAAACCTTTCTTTATATTTCTCAATACTTCCATCAACAACATGTTTTATCTTGTATAGCCATTTGGAAGATACCACATCTTTGTTCTTCAGTCTAGGAACTATTTCCCATACATAATTATTTATAATGGATTGGTATTCTTTTGTCATGATATCTACCCATTCTTTCTTTTGAATGTCTTCTTCAAATCAATTAGGCTCTTTCTCTATGAGATCAGACATCAAATCCATATAACTGGCGAATGGATTAGGTTTCTTGACTTTTCTCATGGTTCTTTCTAGGGCACCATACTTCTCTCCATCTTGAATTAGTTCCCTTGCCCAAGATGGGTTTCTCTTGTGAGAGATCGTCATTTGGGGAGGTTCTTCAGATTCTATCATGTCATGATCTTATGGAATCTCCTCATCAAGGGAAACTATGACTTCCCTCACTGGTTCTGCAACTCCGTGAGCTACAGTTTCTTATTCATATACTTCTTCAAGTTGACATCTCCTTGATTTCTTGAGTGTTGCATCTTCATTAAAGGTTACATCTCTGCTGATATCAATCTGATGGTAACTTGGTATGTAAATTCTGAAGGCCTTAGAGACCTCACAGTATCCAAAAAATATTCCCTTCTTTCCTGAAGGGTCCAATTTGGTTCTCTTCTCTTTCAGAATGTGTACAAACACTGGACAACCAAATATTTTGAGATGGCTTACTTCTGGCTTCTTTTTGGAGAACATTTCTTCAGGGGTTTTGAACTCAAGTGCACTATGGGATAATTTTTTTTGTGCATACATTGTTGTTCTTTTTGCTTCTATCCATAATTGCATTGGAAAATATTGATCATGGATCATGGTCTTCACTACTTCCATTATATTTCTATTATTTCTTTCTGCTACACCATTTTGTTGAGGATTGTAGGGAGTGGTGAGCTCCCTCTTAATCCCGACATATTTGTAAAAGCTTACAAATTATTTTGAGGTCTATTCTCCTCCATTATATGACCTGAGTATCTTGATTTTTCTTTCAGAGAGATTCTCTATCAAGGCTTTGAATTCCTTGAATTTCCCAAGCTCTTCATCTTTTAATTTCAAGAAGTAAACCCAAGTCTTGTGAGAATAGTCATCAATAAATGATACATAGTATACATACCCACTAAGATAGGTGGATGTCATTGGGACACATACATCTGAGTGGTTGAGCTCCAAGACTCCTTCTGCTTTATTGTCGCTCTTTGGGAAAGGATTCTTGATGCTCTTTCCTTGTGCGCATCCCTTGCACACACCTTCATGGTCAACCTTGAAATATGGTAGACATGTAACTTCCTTGCTCACATATGATAAGGCCTTGTATTTGATGTGAGCTAGTATTCTATGCCAAAGTTGACACAGACTCTCAATGGAGTGAATCAAGGTTGCATCTGAGTGGCCTTTTAATTTATACAAGCCAACTTCTTCTGTTCCAATAGCAATTGCATCTTCTATGGTTTTTCCTTTAGGCCACATGAGGACTTTTCCATCTGTGAATGCAACCTTGAAACCTTTCTTATCTAAATATGAGATAGAAAGCAAATTATTCATCAAACCCGATACATATAGTACACCCTTCATCTTCATTGGGGTCCCTGAATCATGTTTGTAATTGGACTCTCCCACTCCTTTGATAGGATATTGGTAATCATCTCCAAGTGTAACTTTCATGGGAAAGTTGTTTTCTGTAAGCCAGAGAGAATGTTTATCTGACATGTCATGTGCTTGGAAGCATCATTATCTATGAGCCAAGTATCCTCATCTGGTTACACTAATCCTGAGATGGCAGAGATTAAGACATAGTCTTCAATATTTTCGTTAATCATCTTTGTGGGTGGCTCTTCATATTCAACTGTATGGGCATTGTGCCTTTTGTTTATCTTCTTGTATTCTTCTCTTCTAGCTGGAAAATTCTTAGAAATATGTCACATCTTGTCACAATGGTAACATTGATAAGATGAGAAATATTTTTCTCTTCTTTGACCTTTATGCAACTTCTGGAATCTCCTTGGAGGGTGAGATTATTTATGGATGAATTTATTTGGGGAGTGAGACTCCTTATGTGGGTGGGTTTACTTATTGAAGTGATACCTTATCTTTCCTCCTTTAGTATGAGTATCTAGATATTTATCTTCATCCCTTAATATTACTGCTTCTCGGTTAGCTACTCTTGCTTCTTCTTGAACACATTCTTCCCAAAGATTGTCAAATTGTAGTTTTTCCTTTCTGGCACAAATGGTTTGGATGAATGCATCCCAAGGTCTTGTGAGACCATTAAGAGCTTTCATTATGATTTCATATTCATCTAGGGTATATCCAATTGCTTCTAGTTGTTCCTTGAATTGAGAGATCCTAGAGAAACAATCATGAACTGTTCTCCTTTATGCATCTTTGCATTCTTTAGTTGACTTCTCAAGTTCATCTTCCGGTTAATGTTTCTTCCTTCATACAATATGGTTAGGGAATCAAACATTTATTTTTGTGTATTATTAGATGTCACTTGAGGGATCAAGTGATCTTTGATAGAGTTTGCAATGATTCTTTTGGCCCTAACCATGTCCTTCTGGTACTTTGCTTTAGTTGTAGCATCTGCGGGTTCTGGTACATTTTCTTTGATGAATCTTGCAAGGTCATTATCTTCAAGAATGAGTGAAATCCTATACTTCCAGGCACGGAAGTTATCCACACCTTCTAACTTCTCAACAAGCTTGGTGCTTGCAAACATCTTGACCTGGAGCTGGGAAAATGACCAAAAAATGAAAATGCTTAGAAATGGAATCTGAACTTACCAAGAGGTGCGCTTGGTTGAGGTGAGTAACATGGTGCAGTCAGTTTTCTGAAAATCCAAATTTTACCCCTTGAAATTGGGCCTGCGAAAATATGGACTAGTACTTCTAGCACTGGTTCTGGTTTCTTGGTTTTCTAGTTTTCTGGTACCAGTGAAAACTAGGGTTTCACTTTTCAGGAGTTCTGTCCACTGAAAAAGTGCTCTCAAGATGTCAATAAGTTCGCTAGGCTAGGGCGCACTTCCCTAGGTGTTTTTTAGGCAGAAATTCCTCTCCAACAAAATCCGTAATTTTCTTGTATGACAACATTGATGTTTTTTCTTATCCAGTGAAAGGTTCTCTCTTCAACTTAGCTTTGATACCATGTTAATCTTAGAGAAGCTATTAAGTTTTTTTTCAATTTACTAGATAAAAATAGCATAGGTAGGATCGCTAAGAGAAACACAATCACAAGATACACAACATTTATCTTGGGAAACCCTCATGGGGGAGAAAACCCAGAAAAAACTTCCTTAATATAGATTTCCAGTACAATGTCGAGATTAAAGACCAAACACTAGAGAATAAACAAGACTGAGCAATGCACCTCTCTCTTCCTTCTTCTCCCAACTGCAGCTATCCCAAAACTTGTGCACTTATTGAGTGACTTGAGTGAGTGAGCTAATGAGGCGCTAGCCTCTCTTATTTATATTGGCTGGCAGGCGCTCGGGAGGTGTCTCTTCATCAAGCAGGGCCGACTTCTTCAGTTAGTAGTTAAATCCACTTTAATTAGGCCCGGGGGCCAACTTCTTAATTATCAACATATAATTAGGATTTTGACCAATCCACAAAAGGGGATTTGGTCATTTACAAAGCTCGACATGATCAATCCACAAAAGGGGATTGATCTAATTAATAATAACTCAATAATAAGTAGAATACTCTTTGCAGTTACAAAATTTCAACAGTTTGACAGAGTCATTCTTGTACATGGTATCTATCTCGTATGGGCCAAGAAACGAGTGTGAAATTTTCCTTTAAAGTCTTTGTACCATGAGTCGAATAGAAGGGCCTAATCTCCTTCCTTGAACTTCTTCTTTTTGATGAATTCATCATGCCATTTATCCCTCTGTTGTTGGACTAGAGCAGTTTGATGTATTTCATCCTAACGAATCTCTTCAAGATCATTGATCTGATCAATTCTATGTTGTTGGGATTTTGAGAGGTCCAAGCCCACTTGTAGTGCAGTTCTAAGTGTATTGATTTCAAATTCAATAGGAAGAACCACACATTTCCTGTACACTATCTCATAAGGAGAAAATCATGTGGTGTTCCTCCAGGTGGTTCTGTAGGCCCACAGATCCTTTGGGATTTTGTCGAACCAGTCCTTGTGATGTTGTTGAACTATTTTAGTCAAGATGGCCTCTAACACTTTGTTTGTGACTTCTACCTGTCCATTTTTTTTAGGGTGGTACGGGGTAGACATCTGGTGCTTGATATTGAATTGCTCGGTAATGGATCGGATAATTCGTGAAGTGAATTGGGTCCCTTGATCAGTGACGATCTCTCGAGGAACCCCATAGAGGACGAAGATATATTCATACAATAAGTTGGCCATTGCTTCCTCTTTAACCTTTGGAAGTGCTTTGGCTTCGACCCATTTAGTTACATAGTCGGTGCACACCAAAATGTACACCTTTTTCTTTAATGGTGGGTTAATGGGTCCTATGAAGTCAAGAACCCACTTCTTAAAGGGATCTATCTAAATTTGGTGCTGGAGTGGCATCTCATCTTATTTCATAGGTCATCCCATCCTCTAACACTTTTCACAACTCTTGATGTATTGCTTGGCATCCCAAAATATGGCTGCCCAATTATACCCCAGGTGTAATACTTTATTTGCAGTTCTCTTATCTGCGAAGTGGCCTCCAAAAGGTTCATCATGACACTCTTTCAGGATGTCGTAAGTTTCATCTTCCTAAACACAACATCAGATAATGTGGTATTTCCCGGTATGAAAGAGATATCCTTTAATCCAGGAATATGTTGCGCTTTGTCGGATGACCCTTTGGTGTTCTTTTGGTGACAGATGTTGCAGAAGTCTACCTGCAGCCAATTACTTAGCAATGTATGAAAACCATAGTGTGTTAGTGGATAAAACAAACAAGTTTTCATCCACGAAATTGTCCTCTACATGGATGATTTCTCCTTTATTGGTGATTCTGGAGAGAAATTCAACGACTACGTTCTCCCTTCCTGGCTTATCAATGATTGAAATGTCAAATTTCTGTAGCAAGAGAAACCACCTAGTCACCCTGCCATTTGTGATAGGTTTGTTCATGAGGTAACAAATGGTAGAGTGGTTGAAGTGTAAAAAGATAGAATAACCTATGATACAATGACTAAAATTGTTAATAGCATATACGACAACAAGAAACTCTTTTTCAGCTATGGTATAGTTCTTTTCAGTAGGGGTGAAGTTCTTACTGACGTAATAGATAACATATGGTCATTGCTCCTCTTTATTCCTTAGAACAAATATCATGGTTGTGTTTGAGGCGTCTGTAGAGATATGGAAAGGTAGGGAGCAATTGGGACCTCGCAAGATCGGTGAAACATATAGTTTTTCTTTTAAAGTTTCAAATGCAATTTGACATTGGTCATTCTAGGATAATTATGTATCTTTTGTAAGCAATTGGAATAGGGGCGATGCTATCTTTGTAAAATTTTCGATAAATCTTCGGTAGTATCCTGCATGACCAAGGAAGCTGCAGAAATCCTTTTGGGTTGTGGGCATTGGAAGCCCACAAATGATCTCTATCTTGGTGGGATCTGTTATCACTCCAAGAAACTCCTTAGGGTTGTAGGCTAAGGATGCTTGGTAACTTTATAAATCATGAACAATGAAAGTGTGGATCAATGGGATAATAGAGAGTAGCTAATGAGAAGACAACTCACAATG
>SNQJ01S0234273.1:2093-13979 GCA_010110895.2 Picea sitchensis
ACTATCTTGTATGACCCTACATGTTAATGTACTTGGTTATCTAGATTAGTGTTCTTCATACCCTATTCCAATTACTTTATCTGATTATTGATTTCTAAAAGCACTGGCTCATTCTAATGCATGATAAGTTGTTCTTCTCATTAACCCTTGAGTTATCCCATTGATCCAGCATACCAAATTTACCATATTCTTGAGTTACCAAGCATCTTTGGCCTACAACCCCAAAGAGTTTATTGGAGTGATAACACATTGAAGGGCCTATACGGGACCGAACCCTTACTTCTTCCAGTTAGTTAAACAAATCAAGAGGGACTTACCGAAGGTGAGTTATATCGAGCATATGTTACCCTCCTCAAGCTCGTTAAACTAAAAAGAGGTACTCATCTATCTGGATGGGGGAAAAATTGAAAGAAGAAAGCCAAACAGTTTTTGAGAACATTTTTAGTAATTCCTGCAGTCTCCCTTAAACACGACATTTTGTCTTTGCACACATTTCAATCCGTTGAACCTCTGCACTGAACCAATCCTTTGATTTTCCTTACTCCTTTGGTTCACCTGACGAAAGTCACAGTATCCACTGCATTATCAAGTTTTTGTCCATGTCAATTTTCTGTTGTCATGCCTCAGTGTTCAAGGGAAGTATCTTCCTCAAGAGTCAACCATCACAAATACCTCTTTCAATACCTGTGTCAGTCCATGTTCATTTGATCCACCAATTACATCTCTGTGTCAGTTTCATGTCATTGATGAGGGATACACCAAGGCCCTCCTTCGACGAGTCTATTCCTATCGACTTCATCACATTATCCGGGAACTAGACTTAGAAACCAGTTAGTACCTTGGGACCTGCATGCCTCAATGGAAGGCCTCCTCACGTCTGATAGTGGGTTTACATAATTGGCCTATGATTAGATGATTCCATGGATGTTCAACTTCATCTCATCCATTCACATTCGTTGGAATGTACTAGAGTACCTTGGGAATCATTGAAATCAATGTTGATTTCCCTCACGCTTGTTAACAGTTTACCTCATTGACCGGTAATCAAGTGGTTTCTGCCATGTTCGACATCATGACATATATTCACATGGTTATATTTGTACTACATCAGGATCAATAAGAAGACCCTGGGTTGAGTCATCACTCTTATATGTACTTTTCCCAAGTTGCGACAAAGTTTCTTTTGAACGTTGACACATATATTGTTACATAGATCCACTTTGTATTGGTCATGGCTATGTCTTGTCATCTCGTAGATCCACTATGTATTCTTCATGGCTATGATTAGTTCAGTTCATATGAGTATATATCCACATTGTATCTTCAGTGGATATACCTTTTTGTCAATATAATTATGGATCCACAGTGTATTTTATGGCGGCCATACCTTGAAAGTCTTTATCACTCAAGCATAGGTATGCCTGCCTTAGATTTGAAACATGTCATAATATTTGTTTGATGGTTGTGTGTAGATTCTATCAAATTCTCTGAGTCCGTACCCTTTCTTGAAAAAGTCTACAAAGTACTTCAGTCATCAGTTCTTGTCTTCTAACTTCACACTTTGGGGGGCAATTTGTTACACATCAAAATTACTCATTACGATGATGGCCTAGTGTCGTCATTACCAAATGTCGCAAGTGTTGCATTTCACCCACAAGTGTCACAAATATCATACTATCTTCTTTCCTATGTTGTGTCTTGAATGACATTATCAATAACACTTACAAGACACCTCAAAATACTAGTTTTGAAGAGGAGAAGTCATTTGACAAAAAGTACAAGTCTTTTGCCACTGAGAAGACTAGTAAAAAAACAATTTTGGAAGGCAACACTCCCCTATACAATGTCAGGGAGTGACAATGCTCTGTGACCTCTTTTGGGGGAGCGTTCCAATGCTCTGTGCTCCATTCTGAGGGAGAACTGGCCTTTTTTGAGCGAATATTTGGATTGTTGAGGGAAATCAAGGAAGAATCTCTTCATATATGGAGTTGGATGGGTTTGGTTCTGAGGTCAAGGCTAGACCTTAAGGAAGATCCACAACTAAAGGAGAATAATCCTCAACTTATCCCAAGGATCTCTTAAGTGGTTAGGCCTCTCCAAGCCTATATAAGGAGGCCTCTTCATGGTGAAAGGGGAGACATTATGAAGCATCAAACTTACGATCTCATAAGGGAGATATCATTGAAGCATCAACATTCTGTGTGTGGATTATTTGAGCAAGGGTCTGGACAAAGGGAGCTTGTTGAAGAAGCTGCACTACATCCATGGTTGTAAGCACCACTTTGTTCTCATTAATATAAATCCATGCTTGGCATGTTTCCTTTAAATTTTGCGTACATTTCATGAACTTGTTTCTTTCATAAATTCATTATTAAGCTAATCATGGTAGAGTAGGAAGTATCATTGTTGTTTCTCATTGTAACACGAGACCTTTTGAATAACTTGGAGATCAAGATCAACTTGGATCGAGCAAGTTCAAACGTCAGTAAAAAGGTATTTACTATTCTTCCTTCCTCTTCTTTGATAGTTTAGATTTATAAAAAGGAATGTCAGTGTCCACAATAGCACTTTCTGTCTTGGAGTTAGGGGTCCAGTATCTAAGAGTAAATCCACTTGTCCACAGGGGGATTATCCTGTAACACTCGATGCTTTGGAGGCACAAAGAAACATTTCATTTTTACATTATTCAAGATAGATTTATCAGATATTTTAGACATGTATTAACTAGAGTGGAAACAAAGAGAATAACCAATGAAGCTAAGGAATTTCTCAAGGGAAAGTGGATTTTCATTCAAGAGGAAGACCGTACCTACATATTTTGTCACAAAAGTTTCTAGATAGTATAAATTTGTGTGCATCCTATTTGAAAGGAAACAAAAATGATGGTTCATTACATCGCTTATTCATGTTGGAGATATAATAGTAAATAATTTCTCCCATTTGAAGGAAGTGTCTGAGACACTTAAAGTATTTAATCTCAAATAAGCACCACTCTTAAGGGGATTTGACCCTGAAAGTCTCTTCTCTGAAAACTTAGCATCCATGAGGTACAACAACCTCTTTACAATAATTGATGAGGAAATTGGCAATAATGACCCCAGAAGAAAGGACAAGATTTTTTGCAATGGAGACTTGGTTACGGAAATAAGTTCAAATACTCAAATTTAGACCAGAACAAGACAGAGGGGGAAATGTTCCACTAATGTGAAATATTCCTCGAATCCTCAATCATGTAGGATCTCCTCCTAATGTGCAAAGAAGACAAGAGAAAAACATATACATAAGAGAAAGTAATGAAGGATGTGCTAATGGTGACGATGGAGATGGACCACCCCATATCAATCTTGAATAGACACATATAGTGTCCTAGAAAAAGAGGAAAATAACCCAAAGTAAAATTAATTCACATAATTTATAAGACCAAAGGAATATCGTTGACATGGAGATTGATAGTGTTGATATACCCGACTGGGTAGCATGGCGAATTTATGAAAGACAAAAAATTACAGAGGACCCAACGATAGAATAACCTATGTTGTTTGAGGAGTAGTCCTTGAAGCTATACAATTCTCAATATAACAAGGAAGAAAATAAGTTGTAGATAGAAAAGGTTAGTGTAAAAAAACAACAAGGTAGTTTAGAAGAAGAGCTCATAAATTGATGTATCAGGAGTCGAACCCTCTGGACTCATGAAATTACATTTTTCTATAGGAGATTCTCTTGCCCATTCAACTTTGGATAAATAATTAGAAAATATTAAATTAAAAAAGGAGAATAAGTGATCTTGAGGATGCTATAAGTCCAAAGCCATTGTTTGTAGAACCACTAGCCATACTTCCATCATACCAGATTCCCCCAAGTACACCAGGAACTTCCACCAGAGTGAAAAATAATATTCCCAACTATTGAGCGAAGTAAGAATCTATGCTGCCTAGAATATCAACAAAAGACTTGAGTTTATTGCACAATCATGGGAGGTCAGTGCTAGTGTATGGAATTTATCTCAAAGGATTACAAGTTTTACTGAATATTTGAAAAATGATTTAGAGCATGATGAAGGATTCTATAATAATGAGGTAAAAACTTTCATTGCATGTGTCACTAGCTTGAGTGATCATCATAGAGGTTAGTAACAACTAACCTCAAACAAAAGAATAAAACAAATGAGGGCAGGATGGGAAGTAAGATTAAATATGTTAAAAGACACAATTGTTGATTTTTAGAGATTAATGAAAATAGAGGAGATGATTTTCTAAAAGAATTATATGTTGTAAGATAATTACAAATCCCAAAAATTCTAAGAAATTCCTGGATCATAATCGAGAAAAAATTAGACAAGGACTTAGTTGCGGTTAATACTTCATGGGCCGATGAATTTGACAACCTTGTAGAGTTTCCCAAAGAAGAAATTAAGAATCGACTTGTCACATTTCTAAATGAAAATGAGGACCACTTGTCAACAATTGACCAACTCCATGTGGAATTTAAATAAATAGAGGATATATGCACACTTATATTTAAGCAAGAAATTACCATCCCATCAATAAAGGATTACATGAATGGCTCAAGAAGTTGTTAAAATAGATCATTATTCTAGAATAACTACCCATTTCATTTATCTCAAAGGAATCCCAAAGCTCTAAATCATATAAAGGTAGGCCTCCAACAACATCAAAGTCAGAGAGAACTTTTCCTTCTTAGTAAGTCAAGCATTTCTTACATTTGGCCTTCCTTTCTTTTTCTTTCACACAGTTAGTAATTCCTCAGTCTTATTTGTTTCTTGATCTATGAATACCTAACACCGATTTCTAATTGTTTTCCTTTCTTTCTTCTATTTAATAGTCCACGGGAGACCAAATCCCAGTCCATTTGGAAAAATGCCATTTAGTTTTTTGAATATTACAAATATCTTTAAAGACAATTGTATCATTTTTGAGGTTCCCAGAGAACTATTTGGGATACATCACTACTAATGTTCTAGACTTTGAGTTTTAAGATGAATTTTCAAGTGTGTTTCCATCACTCTTTTATATTTTTAATGAAATATCAGCTTAAGTTCTCTTCATATGTGGTTATTTACTTTCACTCTGCCAAATGATATTTTCTTCTTTATGCTATNTTCTAGACTTTGAGTTTTAAGATGAATTTTCAAGTGTGTTTCCATCACTCTTTTATATTTTTAATGAAATATCAGCTTAAGTTCTCTTCATATGTGGTTATTTACTTTCACTCTGCCAAATGATATTTTCTTCTTTATGCTATGATGGAAATGTTTCTTGTGGGGATTCCTATTTTATTTTTACATGGACAATCTTGTACAATATGTTAAATATTGTATGGTATTGTAAATATTCATGTGTATAAGCCTGGTCCTATCTCAAGCCTTTATTTCCTTATGAGTGTTTGTTTTATTAAAATAAACCTGGTCTATTCTCAATTTTAATTTTAATTTTGTATATTATTCATATAGAGGAGTACCCCCTATTTAAAAACACAGGAGGATTCATCCTCAGGAGGTTGTTTTCAAGACTTTGACCATCTTAGAGATCAACATTTTTGGCCACCATACTGGAGAACAAACAAAAGGTTGGTTTCATATGACTCAATAAGACAAACAAAAAGTTAGTTTCATATGACTCAATAAGATCCCAACCAACTTCAAATATAAATTGGACTTAGATACCAAAGAAGCATTCTACATCAACTATATGATCCGACCATAACGACAACAAGAAATCATAAAGAACTAGAAATAACGTGGGAAGTTCTTGTTTGTGAAGAAGAAATAGCCATAGCTTAGAAAAAACAAGACAACACTGAAACTATGAAAGCTATAATCATATAAAGGTCCTTTGACAAGAAGTAAAAGTAAGATTCTTGAAGCTCAAGGTTCTACTTCACAGAGTTCAAATATAGAATCAATGGATGATAGAGAGGGAAAAATAAATTACGATAGAAGAGAAGAGGGAAGAAATAATGAAAATTAAAAATGGAGAATCCAAAGAAGAAGACCAAGGTCCAGCCCTTTGAATATGCAAGGAGAAAAACATCAATTACCTACCCTCCCTTAGGGTATTCTACCCATTTTTTATGGAGACAAGATCATGGATCTCAAAAATCATATGGATAAATTCCTTAGCATCTATGATATTCATTTGATTGAACATGATGATGTGATGGTCAGAGTCTTTCTTCAAACTTTTATGGGCCCAACCTATGACTAGTACCTTTCTCTCCCAGCTCAGTCAATTGGAAATTTTGATGATATGGAAGATATTTTTATGAACAAATATTACCAACCAATCACATATCATAATTTACTCACTCAGTTTAGTCAAATACATCTTGAAAAAAATGAAAGGATCAGAGATTTTAACTTACATTTGTTCAAGACCCTAATTCAAATTCTAGTAGAGAAGCATCCAAATGTGCCTATCATATTAGGGTGTTATAATAATGCAATATCGACAAACATAAATTATGCAACAAGGGATTCACAAATATACACATTAGATGAAGCAATAATGAAGGAATGGAAAAATATATGCTTGAGACTAATGTTGATCCTGAGATTATCCTTGGAAAGGTACAAAGACAAATGACAAGTTTATCAATATCATCCCAAGTCCCATATACCTCAAGAACAATTGAAGGACAAGGAATAAGAAGGGGTATTTTTTAAGGGAAACCCCCTAATGTAAGGAACATTCCTGATGTTTCTCAAGACACACGTCAAAAAATAGAAATTGCTCAGAAGGGTAGAACTATATGAAAAATGAAAAATGAAATAACTTGGCTCAAAAGAAGTGAAAATATCATACCACCACATCAATATGTGTGACATTTTCCACATAATCAAATAGATAGAAATGATAGAAATCAAAGAAATGAAGATCAGAAACCAAGAGCACCCCGAGTTCCAAATTCAAATGTTGTTGCGTTAGAAGAAATTGCAGAAGAAGAAGATTTTATTCAAGACAATGAGTCATTCAATAACGAATCAATCAATCATCAAGATCAAAATTTAAAATTTTTCTAGATGGAGGAAATTTCATCATCTTTTGAGGTTTTTGATGAACAATAAGAGTATGAATATGAGCAACAACATAATATGGTTCAAACCTGGAATCAAGAAAACAAATTTAAGCCCAATATCAACTAGAAAAAGAAAAAGAAAAAGAAAAAGGTAATACCCTAGAACCAAAAAAACAACAACCAATTGTAGATCAAACAAACAGACCAGTGAAAATGACCTATAATGTGGTTGATGAACTAACTAAGCTTCAAATCACTCTTCCATTCATGGAGGTAGTCAAGATACCTCAAAAAATAGAATGTATTGTAAATATTTTGGATGATGCAAGTTCATCTGTTCCAAGAATAGAAGCAGTTGTTATGAACACAAAGAAGCAACAAAATACTATACCATCAAGGCCAAGAGGCAAGGTTCCACCATTTTACATAACAATGGAGAGTCATGATTTTAGATTGCATAATTGTTTGGTTGATAGTGGAGCCACTAATAATATCATGCCATTATCTATAATGGAAGCTCTTGGAATGGAATCCACAAAGCAATATGATACTAGTGAAAGTATTTATGCCATTGATTCCATAAAAGTACCAACTTACGGAGAAATCAAATACTTTTGTTCTTGGATATGTGCAACACCACATATTATAATAGTATTCACCATAATAGTGGTTGATCTTCCCCCAACATATGGATTTGTCCTTGGTAGATATTGGTGTTCAATGATTAGAGGGTACATAATGAATGATGGAAGTTGTATGATGCTTCCAAAAATATATGGAACATTTATCAAGGTACCACGATAATAGAGAAATCCAACATCATTCAAGAAAGAAAATGAAATGATGCAGAACTATATTGATGTTGGTACTGGAAATTGTGTTGTCTTCAGTATAGAGAAAATGAATCCTCCCAGACCAAATGAAGATAATGCCTTTCAAGGTCTTTGGAAAATGTGTTCTAAGGGTGCTTGTTCTAAGTCTAGTGTTAGAGTTGGTGTTGTATTTAAAATTCGCCAATATTGCATCTATCCACGTGTAATCAGACTCGATTTCCATTCCACTAATAATGAAGTTGAGTATGAAGTACTAATTCAAGGATTGATTCTCGCACTTCAAATGAAGGTTCAATATTTAATGGTTACTGGAGATTCAGAATTAGTCATCAATCATATCAGAAAAGGTACAAGATCAAGAAATAAAGATTGAAACTTTATGCTAAAAGGGCTTGGCATCTCATTGATTGTTTCAATTCTTTTAATATCACATTTGTTCCTAGAGAAAAGAATCATAAGGCCGACTCCTTAGTAGTCGCAACATATCTTTGTAATCCAAGTGATTCTCAAGTAGTCAATACTTTTCATGTCAAGAGAATATTTCGACCATTTGTCCCAGATAATCAAGATTATTGGAAATGTTTTGAAAATTATGAACATGTTGCAAATTTCCTTACATATTTAAAACCAATTGTTTGAGATGAAGGAAATGTCGATGATTAAATTTATCAAGAGGAAGAAACATATGAATGAATTGCTAATATTCTGCTAGATAATTATGTCAGTCTATAATTTCTTTTCACGAGATATTATCAGACATAAGGAAAGGATATGACAAAAGAATAATCTCTTAGGAAAGTCCTAGAAATTCAAAAGATAAACATTGGGACACCTGAAGAAGAAAAATATATAAATGTGGGTACCAATTGTATTGATGATGAAGTCAAAATGTATACCATCCTATTTCAAGAATTCAAATATGATTTTTCCCAGACTTATGATGATTTAAAGGAGTATGATAAGTCTATTTTCTAGCACACCATACCTCTTAAATAAGAATAAAAACCAGGGATGATTTTAGGGGCTAAATTTCGCTCATGGGCTAGATTTCTATGGTTTTTCCAAAAATTAGATTCGCTATTTTAAAACCGATTCGCCCAAATTCTATAGGATAAAATTATTTTTCCTTAAAAATAGCCAAAATTTTATAAAAACTATATAAAATACTTAGAAATTTGAATATTTTTACAAAAATATCGTCAAGCATTTATAGTTGACATATGGAGGATTAGTAAGATTTGCTAAGGTTTCTACATTTTAAAATAAATTTCCATCCTTAAAATCATCCCTGATAAAAACCATTTAGACATAAGTTGAAAGTAATCAATCCAAAGTTGAATCCTATGGTGAAATTAGAACTAGAAAGTTAAATAAGGATAACATACTTTTTTTAATCTGACATTCAGAATGGATATCAAATTTGGTGGTGGTCAGAAACATAATAGATAAATCATACTTTGTATGGACTTCAAAGATATCATTTGTGCAAGTGCTAAAGATAATTACCCCCTCCTAAATATGGAGATGTTACTTCAACAAGTCATTGATTCTACATTAATGTTGATGTTGGATGGATTTTCTGGATATAACCAAGTACTTGTTGTTGAGGAAGATAGGCTGAAGACTACATTTTTTAAACCATGGGGAACACATGCCTATGTTTGCATGCCATTTGGATTAAAAGTGTTTGTGAAACAATTCAAAGAGAAATGGACCACACTTTTAATGATCTAATCGAGAATTTTATGTCATATTATTAGGATGACTTAGTTATCCATTCAAAACTAAGAGAACAACACTTCAAACAAATAAGTGTTGTTTGTTGTATTAGAATACTTAGAGATGAATAATTTGGCTATGAATGAATTTGGTGATGATTTAAGAGCATTTTGGTGGAGCCAATACTCAAATCTTGGATTCAAAGAATTTGAAGGTTGATTCATGGAGTACAACTAAAAAACCATTGATAATTGATTTTTAAAATTCCATGGATATTCCATTAGAATAACTTGTCCCAACAAATCTTATAACATTATGAAATCTTAGACTATGTAGACTAATTTTACTTAGATCCCAGATTAATTAATTAATATATTTTCTTGAATTTATGAAAATAACTGAATACAAAAATGAAAGAACAAGAAAAAATATACATACCATCCACACAATTGAACATAAGATGTATCCTGGTAAATCCAATATGGGATAAAACCTACCTAGAAGGTGAGGCCTGTGCTTTGCTCTCTTTTATTCAATTATGGAAAGAAAGTACAAATAAAGAGGCACTCACTATGGAGTTTCCTTTGACACTATGTTATGAACAAATTCTACAAAATATCTTACCTCCTCCATTGTTCTCTCAAAATACCACTCCTTGGATTCCCTACTCAAATATGGAACAAGTACAATACAAAATAATGGAATCCTTTCTTCTCCTAATGGCCTGGTATTTAACATAGCTCGATAGCCATATAGGGTTAGGGATTTCACTTCCTCAACTCTCAATTAGTGTTCAGGTTTGGACCTTTTAGAATTTTCTTGAAAGTCCACACATGGCTATCCCCATATGTGTGAGAAATGGGGGATAACATGGAATATGCTCATACCATGGTGGTCAACAAGGTAGGTCAGCTTGTGGGAGTCATAATGTTAGCACAGGGTCAAACCTAGGGTTCAACGCTACAACAACGCACCAAAAAAACCCTAACTATCGGCCCTTTCGGAAACACCTGCGAAGCAGATGAAGTCTCACCCGAGATAGAGACAGGGGTGGTTGCAGGACTCAGATGTATGAAACCTTAGCTGGGAAAGCAATCTGTGATTACAACACCTTAACAAATCACTTAGCAGTTACAATTCATCAGTATTTAACTAGTCTTCACTTTGCAGATAAAACCCTAATTACAGAGCATTGCAGTTTTCACCCAGATCTAGCCTATTCAAGCAGTAAGAACATTTGCATAGGTTAGATATAGAATTCATCCATATTATTAAGAAAAAAGAATTAAAAAAATCTATCTATCATTCATCTATATTGTTAAGAACCAAATAGCAATCCCTAATATTGGCTTATTACCCCTTAATTGGGGTAATGAGCCAATATTAGGGCTTAACATATATCAAAGCACTTAAGCAAGTAACACATAAACACATCAATACATTGCACAAAGAATAGAGACACAGGATATACATGGTTCACCCCCACCCTGGGGCTACGCCCACCAACTCTTCTTCTGTTTTATTATCTTCGTTCAATCAACTACATGCACACAGCCACGAGATCCTACTCCGCATAGGACAGGAGATCTATGCACTTCTCTAGATCCTCCTTCCCCGAGTTACAACACAAATCTTTTCACAGTCTCTTACACTCACTTGCACTTAGCTCTGCAAGTCTCACATAGTATGCACAAAGCAATTACACTACCACTTGCACTTAGCACCTAGCATCACATAGATGCATCCCTTGACCTACCACTTAGAAAGGTATCACGCTTCTTCCTGCATCGCCTAGACATCTATTTATACATTACAAAATCAGGCCTAAACATGGGTAAACCCATGGGCCGACATCCCTATACCCGTTACATAATCCCACAACCCAAAAATCCCTAAAAAGGGGTCGAGATCCCGTGATATCCACTTCGACTAGCACTCTTCCTTCGACAGCCTGTCGAAGTCCCAAAAGTAGGTAAAACCTGACCAAGGATCCTCAAAACTTGGTCAAGGGCCAATAGGCCCCCAACACTAACCTTTGATTCGTCCTGAGTCACTCTGGTCTGGGTAGCTCTGCTTCGAAAGCCTCGAGATTGGCTCGAGATGCTTCGACCTGTTGTTGTGCCATGACCTCCTATTCGGCGAACTCTTGGATTACTGCTTCGTTGACAGGTCCCTCTAAGCGTTGTTCATCTATAATGACGACTTTCTCCAGTTCTGTTCCTTGGCCTTCAATCTCTGTGAATACTTGGCAAGCTGTTGGACACACCTACCACACTTAGAGGGGGGGGGTGAATGAGTG
>SNQJ01S0234274.1:0-13998 GCA_010110895.2 Picea sitchensis
TCATAATTTCTCTTCTTTCCTCATTCCTTCACTAAGTTTCTCAAATGGTTAATTAACACATGGAAAATTAAAACTCAACCATAAGTCATTAAAAGATCCTACGGATCATACACCAACACAAAATGGATATGGACACAGTTCAGGTACAGTGAAATGAAGGTACGAGGATAGCTCAATGACTCTGTGAATGCTGATGGAATAATGGTTGAATCAATGAAGGAATGATGGAAGAGTGTCCCCCAAAATGAACTAAATTCCAACAATATGTATGCATGTCCCCAACTTGACACTTGTCATGTTGGGAGCTACTTTGGCCCACTTGTCCCCAACTTTGAACTTAGGATAAAATAATTATCCATACTTTATACTTAAGAAATATTAATATGATATTCCTTTTTGGCTTAAGCTCCCTAGCTTAGCCCCTTTCCTTAAATTAGCCCCTCCCTTTCGCTAACTAGTGGATTTTAGTCCCCCATCTCTTTTATCATGGTCGGTCTGTGTGCAATGATGTATTTATATTATGATGAGACATATACAAAAATAGGCGCACTGGCCTTTAACATCTAGGCTCTCTGGCCTAATCAAAACATACGCATCCTAGCTTATAATAACTGGCTCACCAACGTATAAAACATACCACATACACAAAGAATCGTTGGCCTCACAATCACGCGCACTTAAGATGTTGCGCACGGTATCCTGGAATGTGCACACAAAGAATCATTGGCCTCACAATCACTCTGTGGTACATGCACGCACTATGCCATGAAAGGTGCATACAAAATGATGTCAGACAGCTCACTAGCTTAAGTACATTTGCATTTACATTTACAATTGGGTTCGGCCTTAGGGATGTTACAATTAAATAGATTAAATAGATAGTTTTATTTTTCTTATTGTCATGATTAAGTTAAATTCCTTTAAGTAGGGTTTTCGTTTTCTTTCTTAGGACTATCCATTGATCCATTGTTCAAAAATTACTTAGGGTAAATAGTTTAAATTTCTTGATAGGGTTTGATCATTAATAGCCTTTGCTTGAATAGATTAGTTCTCAGATAGCCCATTTACTTAATTAGACTATACTACCTCTAGCCTTTCTGCCTTGGCATATATAGTGCTACAACTCTAAGTTTACTTACCTCAGGTTGACAATTTAATTAAGGTTTTTAATATTTTTTAGTGCATATAGAACACCCATCATTTTTGGGAATCCTCTTATGTACCTAGGAGGCCATGGTAGCCTAGGAACCAACCTACATACCCAAATCTACAACCCCAAATTCCACCCTATTATAAACAACCACAACAGTGGAACTCACCAAGTTGGAAAAACTGGTCTACACAGTACCAACATCCTTTACTTCAAGGATGGAGAGGAGGGAATAACCAAGAAAAACCTCAAGCTCCACCTATCCCTATGTCCAACCATCCTTACCCTTAGTTTCCACCGAACACTCCATAGCTTCTGCCAGGTTTTGTTCCACCACCTTTACCTTATTCCACAACAACAACAACAACAATATCAGAATATAAGCTCCCAAAGACCAACACTATTATCGGTACAACCAGTGACCAATCCCAATAATAAGCCCACTCAACCTCTTCACAATGTTGAGATACACACCTTCCCGACATATGTTGTTACTCATGTTCCATTACATGAGATTCATCTAAGGTCAGGAAAAGTTTTGGGCAGGCAGAGACCTTCAATGGTCATCCAATAATAAGAAGACGAGGAAACCCCCAAACAACCTACAAATGACACTAGGTGGGAAGATGTTATTATTCCTAAGGACCAAGAACCCAAGCTTCCCCAAAATGAACGTTCACAAATTACGAAGGCCCCTCCTTATCCAGAAAGATTAGTAATCGAGAAACCTACCACCCGACTGGAATTTGACATCTTGAATGAATTGAAGAATATTTGTGTCAAGATTCCCTTGCTACAATCCATTAAGGATATTCCAATCTACAGTAAGGTAGTCAAAGAATTGTGTATTAAGAAGCCAGGTAGGAAGCAGAAGGACCCTCCTATAGTACATTTGATAGGAGAACTTTCTGAATACATATCAGAGCAATCGAAGCTAGCAAAATATGGGAACCTGGGAAACCCTGTAGTGACCATAACCATTAATGAGGTCTCCATTGGAAACACTCTCATAGACCTAGGGGCAGTCATCAATGTTATGACCGCTACTACCTTGGAGAAATTATAGTTAAAACCTCTTCTTAGACCCACACCAACCATTTTGGAATTAGCATATAAGACTAGCATTATACTTGAAGGAATTTTGGATGATATCATAGTTACTTTAGCTTCATGGTAGTACCCAGTAGACTTTCTGGTCATCCACTCAAAGGATCCTACCAAAGGTCATCCCGTTATTTTGGGAAGACCTTGTTTAGCCACAGTCAATGCATTTATTGGTTGTAGAGAGGGAGAAATGACCATCTCAAATGGACTCTCTATCCAGAAGCTCACCATATACCCTCTAGCCCAACCTATCATGGAGAATCTATGGTGGATTGAATGTCCATACGAGAATGAGGACTGGGAAGAACCTATATTGCCAAGTGACCATGCCTGGGCACTTTAGGAGCACACAATGGAAAATGTGCTAAACCAATTTATTTCTGCTATCACGTGTGTTGATTTTCCACAATCTTTTCCCCAATTTGAATACATGTTTGGGGAAGAATTTCAGGAACAATTGGACCCATCCAGTTTGTCTTCAAAATATTTTATCTTAAATATAGATGAGTCTGCCACATCTTATACTATGCCCTACAAGATTAATCCAGGAAAATTTCTACATATAAACTCTGGGCTAGATGCAGACCAACAAAAATAGTTAGTAAGTATCCTTAAATAATAATCAGGAGCATTCACCTGGGAATACACTAACATGAAGGGTATACACCCTGACATGTGCATCCATCACATATATACCTGAGGGGAAGTAACACCTGTTAGGAAACCCCAGAGAAGGATGAACCCAACACTCAAAGATATAGTAAAGGAGGAGATCCAAAAGTTAGTAAATGTCTGATTTATTTATCCCATCTCCGACAGTAAGTGGGTGTCCCTGCTTGTAGTGGTTCCAAAGAAGGTGACCAGAAAATGGAGAATTTGTGTTGATTTCTGGGAGCTCAACAAAACCACTCTGAAGGATTACTTTCCTCTTCCTTTCATTGACCAAGTTTTGGATACCCTGTCTGGAAAGAAGTATTTCTCCTTTTTAGATGGATATAGCGGGTACAATCAAATTCTCATAGCACCTGAGGATCAGGACAAAACTACCTTTACTTGTCCTTGGGCAACCTATGCCTATAGGGTCTTGTCATTTAGATTATGTAATGCTCTTGCTACATTTCAACGAGAAATACTAGGGATATTTGTTGATCTTATTCATGATTTTGTGGAGGTTTACATGGCTGACTTCATAGAATATGGAAATACTTACCAGGAAGCCTTAGATAACTTAGAAAAAGTCCTTATCAGATGCCAAGAAATGAACCTGTCTTTAAGTCATGAAAAATGTAAAATGTTGTTGACTGAAGGAGTAGTTCTAGGACATCATGTTTCATCTGAAGGGATCAAAGTCAATCCTGCAAAGATTGAGGTCATCGTAAGACTTCCACCCCCCAAAAGTCAGAAAGAGGTGAGAAGATTTCTTGGACATGTCAGATATTACTAGCAGTTTATTGAAAATTTTACAAAGATTGTTGCACCTATGTTTGGATTTTTAATAAAGGATGTCGATTTTTCTTGGACTAAGTAGTGTCAAACTGCCTTTGAAACCCTAAACACTAAGTTGTCTTTGGCTCCAGTTTTTAGAGGGCCCAATTGGACTCTCCCATTTCACATATCTATTGATTCCTTCAACACCGCAATAGGAGGAGTATTAGGGAAGAAAGAAGACCAACAATCCTATGCCATTTATTTTGTAAGCAAGAACTTGTCCCCTGCCAAGCTAAACTATATAGTTACCGAGAGGATTAACCCTTTGTTACAGTTGCATAAGACTGGGACATTTGGCTAAGGAATGCCCTGGAAAGAGACCTAGTTGCCTCTATTGCAAAGCTATGGACCATGAAGTATTGGATTGCCCTAGAATGATTGCTAAGGTTGAAAGAATGAATATGAGCCAAGAAAACCCTAAGGCAGATCCAAAATTGAGATTATGACAGAACCCCAGAAAGAATCAGAGAAAGTATTACTACATATGCAAGGAACCCTAAATGACCACCGACATGTCAACTTATTAGAGATATTTAAATAAGAAGAGTACAATGAAGTAAGAATAGGAGACTTCGACATTGATTGTGTTCTGGATGAGGAAACACAGGTGAATATCATGATAGAAAGAACGTGGGAAGCTATAGGAAATCCTACTATGATTCCTTCATTAGAAGGAATAGGATTATTCAGAGGAAAGTTGATAACCTTATGTGGAAGACTTACTAGGATATCTATGAGTGCTCATGGAACTTCTAAAAAGGAAGAATTTGAAGTTGTTAAATTTATTGAGAACAACGCTCCATTTGCTATGTTTTTAGGAAAACTGTGGGTTGAAAAAGATCAGACCCGAAGGAAAGAAGAAGAAGTCTTAGAACAAAAGAAACAAGAATTGAAAGATTTCATGACTAGGAGAATTGCACACTTGATTGAAGAACATGAGAACCAGGTGAAGCTACTTCAAACCAGGGATTTGGATGTCGAAGTTGGAAGAACATTAGAAGACCTAAAAAAGATGAAGTACCTATTCTAGATATAGATGAAGTATTACCCCTGATTTCTAGGAAAGAACCTCAACAGCGCGAAGTTACTCTGCCGAAAGAAGATAAGAACCAGAATGGAAAATTGAATTCTGAGATGAAGCTCACTGGAAAGAAGGCTAGAAAACTAAGTAAGAAGAGAGATAAGATTGAAAAGTTACAGAAGCTTCCCAAGGAAACTTCGCAGAAGGAAAATTTGCAAAATTGGAGCTTCTCCATAATATCATAACAACGTCACATGGCACTTCGCCATGGCAAAGCAATATAGTCGTTAGAGACAGTATAACTGTTCGACCAACGGCCTGAATGGGTAGAAAGGCATTTATGGTCAAAAATTTCGCCACCAGACCGTTGGGACCACGCCAAAATGGACATAACTGAGTTAATGAAGGCTTCTCGCCCGTTGCAAGAGATTTGTTGCCAAGTTATCTATTTATCCTGTCGTGCCACACAATGAGAACACTTTTTCCAATCATGACTATCGGAGCTCGCAACATAGTTGATTTCGCACAGTGATTACCATGTTAGTGCCATCTATCCCATTGCATTAAACTATTACACTTCAAACCCAAGACATTCAACCATGAGCGTGCATGTTGGACGAGCTTAGCGTTGCAGAGAAAATTGTCGAGGAAGTTCTTATTGACCTAATGACTGAAAGGGTAATGTCTGAAAGAGTGATGTCTGCAAGTATTCAAGCATCATCAATGAGAGGAATGCAAGCCTCTCCTTCGACTGCTCACGAAGTCGGATCATCCCGACCATCAGTAGAAAAGAGAACTAAACACAAAGATGACCTAGCCAATGTGAAGCTAATCCCGTCCATATTTCCCGATTACATCCCACCTCTGGTCAGGGCAGTGAGTCAAGATAGTGTGCCAAGAGAATATGAGTACACCATGATTACTGCGTACCTCCCGAAGGGGATACGCACAGCTCGGGCACAACAAGATAATATCACAGCATTGAATTTGACTTCAACCTCGGAGATCACAAAAACTATAGTATGCTTGCCCCATATAAGTACCTGACCAAGAAAAAGAGGAAGAACTTGAGGATAATCCCTCAGCCGTGGATGATGAACCTAGCACAATCCACTATGTTAAATGTCATGAGATCCCACACTTCGGAAGGCACCAGGAAGTGAATGCATGTGTCAAGTTATTGCTTTCATGTTACCATGGCATCTACCTATGGCTAGATCGTCAGATTACAGTCGACCCAACATTGATCGATAGGATCACAGACTTGAGTATGCAAGGACCCAATCCACAGGAGTTCTATCCAGGAAAATCCAAAGACCACGCACTAGCATAGAAAATCAAGGATACATATGGCGATGTCGAAAAGGGAACGCGAGGCTACAAGGTAGCCTCCATCCAAAATGGCACAATGTGCCTCACCTGTTAGTTAATTGCATGAAATTTGGTAAGGAAGAACAAACCTACGCAGGTCACATGATTTTTTGTTGACCTCACGGGAAAATACGTAGAAGTTTTGCAGATGAACTGGGCGAATTACCTGGTGAATCACCTGGAGCTAGACTGACGTGAAGCCCAGGATCAGGTCTATGAGTTTCATTTCAACTAGCTCCTGATCCTTATGGCCTTTGTTTCCTGGGATATGTTGGAAGGTGCGACCTTCTCGGATATTGAACCATTCGAACCGCTTTCTGCGAAGTTTGCTACCCTTTGGTACTCAAGTGATATGAACAAACAGTGGTAGTCGAACGTTGTTTTTCATACGTACTACCTTCAGTTGAAGAGAGCCATAGAAGCAGAACCTTGCATGACTCCTAGCACCTTATAGAGATTCCGACCTCTGATGAAGTTCTGCGTAGATCGACACTTTCATATACCTTACAACACAAGCCGATGAACATAAGGAGCAGTTGTAGTCGTACTACAAGCTCACGAAAGAGGATCTTGAGAAGATCACTAAGGATTGGTCGGCAGACCTCCTTATTCCAGCAAACCCTGTAAAGATGTTCGACCCTGATAGCCTAGAAACCACATGTGATACACCCATACCCAGCAAAATGAATAAGAACGAAGAGGTCCAAGAATTAAGCAGTGCTTCAAGAAAGACTGCTTCAGTATCACTTGACCGAGGGGGTGATGACGAAGTAGAAGAAATAAATGGTACAGGAGCTGAACAGAAGCAAGGCGACGTAACACCACCGAGAGATGATACCAATCCCCTGAAGAAAAGGAAGGTTTCTTCCTCGAAACCTTCATCCCGGAAGAAATCGAGAGCCACCGTGACCAAGATGAAGATCGTTCTTACTACTGATGATTTCGACTTCATCATAGTCGCCCTCAACGACGCTTCGCTAGAAATTGTGGAGAAACAAGACGCTAAGCAGGAGGAAATGTATGACAGACTTAAGGTTGAGTTCTGAGGGGTACAATAGGCCCTTCAGTCTAGCCGTGCAATGTCCATTGTGCCCCTACTATCAGGAGAACCAGAGTTGGGGGATGAGCCAGCCCAACTCTATCGATTAGTTGATGCGGTCGAAGCTCATCTTTGTCGCGCACAAAAAGAAGCCAGACAAGCTACCCAGACCTTGAAGCAAGTACAAGGTGACATTATAGAACAACGCAAAATAGAAGAACATGAGAAGGTTGATATCCAAGATGAGTTTGAAGCGGAGAAAGAACAGATGTAGCAAGAGAAAGAACAGTTGCTCGCAGAGCAACTCGAAGTAAAAGAAGCAGTAAACAGATCCCTTCGCTCTATGATAGGATTAGAGATACAAGCTGAAGACGGAGTCACACATCAAGTAGAGCATCTTGCGGAAGCCATCCAATAGTTACAACAAAGAATAGTAGATTTAGAGCTCCGCACAGTGCCCAACACTCCGCAGGATGTAAGAGATCAAAGAGAAGTGATTGTTAGGAGCGCAGTCGAGAGAATAAAGGCTCTTGCCATGGAATGCAAGCAACTCAGTGATTGCAGTGCCCAGAATTATGAGAAACCCACTGAGAATGCAAAACTGAACACACTAGAGTCGCAGCTCCAGGAGGTGAAGCAACAAGCAAAAACAATACAAGCACAGTTGAAGCCCCTATCGGTTGTGGAAAGAATGAAGTGATCCCAAGAGTAGCGCACTGCCCAACAGTAGTTCCATACTATTCAGAGAAGAGTTATGGAAGTAACTCAGAGGCTCCAACCTGTACAGGATTAGGCTTACCAACTATTCATAGAGATTGAAGGTCAAGGAGCAGAACTGGAGCAAGTTTTTGTTGCAGCAGAACAATGCCTGGAAGGACCTGTGAACGAGGAAGTCATCCAAGAGTTCGCTAAACAAGAGGCAGTGGCACAAAAACAAGGCAAAGCAGCTCAAGACAAGCTCAAGGCTTTCGAAACAAAACTACCCAGATCAGAGTGACTGGGGATGAGTCACAGGTGAGTGATGGGGGCCTGTTGGCCCTTGACAAAGTTTTGAGGATACTTGGTCATGATTGACCTATTTTTGGGACTTCGACAGGCTGTCAAAGAAAGAGCGTGAGACGAAGAGGAGATCGCGAGATCTTGGCCCCTTTTTAGGGATTTTTGGGTTTTGGGATCATGTAACGGGTATAGGAAGGTTGGCCCATGGGTTTACCCATGCCTAGGCCCACTTTTGTAATATATATATAGAAGCTAGGCAATGTAGAAAATAGTAGTGATCAATCTATGTGATCGAAGGATTGTAAGTGCTTTGTGCATACTATGTAAGACTGGTAAGGCTAAGTGCAAGGGACTGTAAGAGATCGAGAGAAGGCTTTGTACTAAACCTAACTTGGGGAAGGAGGATCTAGCGAAGTGCACAGATCTTATGTCCTATACGGAGTAGGGTTTTTGAGGCTCTCTGTGTGTAATTGATGAACATAAGATAATAGAAGAGAAGAAGAGATGGTGGACGTAGCCCCTGGGGAGGGTGAACCACGTATATGTTGTGTTGCTCTGCTTTGTCTGATGTGTTGGTGTGTTTATGTGTGACTTGCTATGATATAGATGAATGTTAGATAGAATTGATGTTGATTTGTGCTTAATAAGGAGAAGGGATGTTAGATCTGACCTATGTGAGTATGCTTAGTACCTGAATCTACTAGATCTAATATGTTCCTTTTATCCTAAGTGTTATTAGATGTGAATCTGGTTGAATACTACGATGCTCTGGAATTAGGGTTTATCTGCGTTGTTACTAAGAACGAAATATTGATGAATGTTCATGATCCGGATTTATGTAGGAACACAATGAAATACAGAAATACACATAAACGCAGAGATGCAGCGGAAATAAGACTTCATTTCTGTTAGCACTTAGTAAATTTCCTAGAGGTTGAAGAGAAGAAACTCACAAAGGTAACCTTAACCAACCGCTTTTAAAGCTGGGATCTAGCCCTTCCAGCTTCAGAGAGGGATCTCTCTATATGATTTAGCTTTGTTTATTCTCAGATATTAGGCTAGTTAAAAGAATTATTGGTTTTTGTTGTAAAGGGTTTTTAGAGTTGGTTGAGACAAATTACACATCCATTGGGCTATGGGATCTGTATTTAATCAAATCTAAGAAATAACCAGTAACGCCAAAGAAGATTTTCACAAGGCGAGGTAATACATTCACTAGATCTTTCAGTAATTAAAATGATGAATGGAAGAACAGGTGAGGAAAATAACTTCAATTAACAAGCAGTTAAGAATTTCTTAATTGAAGATATTAGAAGATAAACATTTAAATCTTTAGAATCGGAAACAGGGTATCAGAGATAAATCCTGCAACATAGCGCTATTCATAAAGATTAGATTCAGAAAAACAAAATGAATACAGAGAAAGAAAACATTTAACTTAGAAAATCACATCACCAGTGAACATACGCAAGAATCCTGTGAAATGCCCCTTCTTTATTAATGGTGGATCTCCTAAAAAATGATACAGTTTTGACAGCGATAGTGTGTGGGAATCAACCACCCTCAATACTTCGGAAACTGAAGTATTTATAATACAAAATACAAACGCTCCTGTCATAACTGATCAGGATGTGCTCATGCTATTTTTAGACTAACTAACTTAACTAATCAAAACTGTTTTGATGACTCGATATAACAGTATGCTGAATTTCAGGGGTAGGTTGTTGGCGAGGTGCCTCCGCAACCTCTTCTGACAGGACAGGTGATTGGATGTGATAGCTCATCAATTAATCTAGTAGATTGCACAGCTCTTTCCATCTGATGTGACCTAGCACTGTGACTTTAAGCAACCTCCGGTACACTTCATCCATGTCCGTGTACTTAGCAAATGTGGGCTTGATGATGAATATGTGCTTAATCTCATGCTGGATACTAATATCCAACTGCAAGGCATCCATGAATGCTTTTCCAGTGATGCTTCCCTGTATACCCGCAAATTTAGAATTGTCCTTGGACACTTCAGCCAACCTTTTCTTATAATCAGGGAGTGTCATTAATTTGTCATTAATGACCTTCATACCAGGCAGGCCCTTCCTTTGCAGAGCATCCATCTTGTTAAAAAACTTCTGCACTCCCTGATCCATAACTTGAATTTTCTCCTCAAGCTGAAGCATGAGGCCCCTTTTGGTTAAGACCCTTTTGACTTCAAGTATGGTTTCTGTCCTGTCCTCGATTTTCAATTCTTCGAGTTCCTCCCTAGTTTTGGAATTCATGAATCTTATAATTTCATTAGCTTGTGCCGGCATGTCTCCCAACTCCGTTCTGATTTTTTCCACTGCCTACTTGCTCCTTTCGAGCAACTCGTTTTGTTCAAACATAATTTGAACCATGGGCCAGATTTCGTTGATAGACTTGGAAATATCAGTCCACACGATCTCTTTCAGCTCTGCCAAAGTTTTCCCTGCCATTGTTTGTTTCTGGAGCTGCTGTAACTCCTTCTTGATTTGCTCATTTACCTGTTTCTCTTTGGACAGACTAGCCTGGAAAGAAGTTTTCAGCTCTTGGAGATTCTCTACTTCTTTCTTAAGCCTGCTGATTTCACACTCCTGCAGGTTCATTCTCTCCATAGACTTGGCCAAGTCTGTTGCTCCCTCTGGTAGTGGTACTGATGCAGCAGATGGAATGGCTGTCACTATCGCTGTGCTCAATCCTACAATTGGGATAGCACTCAATGGGATGCCTTCCATTGTCTTTGTTTGCTCTTCCTCTCTCAACAGTCTCTCCATCTCTGCTTCCATCTCTTTTAATTGAGTGTTCTGCTCCATGAGTAATTTCAGCATCTCATCCTTTTCACCTTCCTTTTCAGCTATCTCCTTTGCCTATGGGTCTTCCATCGGAGGGAGATTTAGTTGTTTTCTCAAAGATGCGATGTCAGCGTTTATCTTTTTAATCATTTCTTCAGCTGCTTTGACATTCGCAGGGTCATAACCAATCTTGAGGACCAGCTCCTCCAATGTTTTGATTTTGTTGTCCTTCGTGAAAGACGAAATTTTCTCCATCTTCAGTTGGGTCTGGGCATTGCTCAAAGCTACCCGAAATTTTGATGCAGAGGATGTAGCGTGGGCCAGAGTGTGGAAAACCATCTCGCTGGTTTACTTGTGCAGATCCATCTGATCTGCTGGATGCACGTCTTTAGCCTGAAACTCAAATGTGGCCCTTTTATAATCTGATATAACCTTGGGATCTGGCACTTGTGCTTGGAGGAAGGCCATATGCATCCTGCCTTTCTCTGTATCAAACGCTGAAAGAAGCATGTGTTGAGCTGTGGACGACTGCTTCTGGAACTGGGCATAAGTGTTGGTAGTAAGAGTCTGATTTTTCTTCTTGATCAAATCATATTTTTCAAACATGCCCAACTTGGGCCCAGTCTTGCTTGGAGGAGCATCAGTGGGAGAGTCTGTAGATTTTAACGTTTTTGCCACTTCCTTGTGCTGACTCGAGCCGAAAGGTAAACTGGTGGGCTTGACCCCCGTGGTGGCCACTGTGGTATTTGTGATCTCTTGCTCCACTGTCGTGTCGGTCGTTGGAGTTGTCCTTGGCTTTTTGGCGTCCATCTTAAATTCCTCTGAAGACACCTCTGTTACGGGAGAAGACGATTCTTGTCGGGGCCTCTTTTCCCTGGGATTCTGAGGTGTGGCAGTGGGTGGTGCACTTGTTGAAGGTACCTTCTTTTCCATCCCGACAGTTGGTTCTACGTCCACCAACGTATCAGGCTCCCATTCTGTTAGATTAGCAAATCTTTCGATTTCCGGCCGGGGCTCGTGCGCATATGGGGCACTCTTATTTTTTACTCTCATCTCAGAAATGATCCCGCAGGGATCATACTGCCAGGTGAAACTTGTCAGAAATTTCATTTCCCTCAACAGTTTGTCATCTTCATCACCCGCGCCTCTGTTATTGCAGATGAAAGAGCCTATCTGCCCTTTAATCCGCAATTGTTGCTTCTTTTTAAGGGAAACAAAGTGAATATCATCAGAATTCATAATTTGTCTAATATATTCCAGTGCGAAAATTCTTACGGTATATATCTCGGAAGCTTGTACGGTGCCAACTCGCACCCATAAACTCGGATCTCGGAGTGATTCTGATACAAGTACCAGTCCCCCGTCTTCGCATTGTCCGAGAGGTGTAGAACTCTCCGGACTTCGTCATTTATCTGTGGCTCAGGCATGTCACTCAACATACTTACCACAGGGTGGTAAAACTGATCAATGAACGCTATGAAGTCGTATTCGATAGAATTGTATTTTAGAAGAGACGTCCACGCTGTGACTGGTTGTGGCTTCCCGTCGGCATCCATCTTCTGCATGGAGAAATTGAACCTGTCTGCTTGGAAGTAGACAAACATGTAGGCCAGAATGGATGAATACCTAAACATGCCCTCTGTGGCGAAATTAACAAATTGTTCATGGATGTTATTGGCTAGGAAAGTGATGTAGTCGAACTGCGTGGTTGGTTGTTCGTCATTTGAGAAGATAGATAGGAAACCCAGGATGGGTTCGTCTACCCATTTATCGGAATAGTACCCAAGCAGGGCACACAGGGAGGAAATAATCTGATTTCCTTTGGTGGAAAACAGAGAAGAAGGGTACGGGGGATTTGTGGACGGGAGCGGAGCGGAAGTGGGGAGGAAAAGCTCAACTATCTGAGCTCTCTGCGGGAAAGTCATCTTTTGGTAAAGCTCAGTGAGGATTTCCAGGTTGAATGGGGACGTAGATTCCGGGCGTGTTATCTGCATCATCTGGTCAATATCCTCTGGGGTGATGAAGAAGAGGACGTCCCCAGACGAAGAAACAATAGCTTTCTGGTCGGGGACGTAGTGAGCTTGGCACTTGAGTGCAAATTCTAGGAAATGGTGAATTTGAGGGAACAGATATAGGTGCAAATTGGACTCCCAGAGCCCAATCTCGTCACTCTGGTCGAGGAAAACTTCTCGGAGCCATGACTGCAGGTCAGAGAAGTCAAAACTGCATATCGTGTCCGCTATCAAACGATCTTTGTCAACCAAAGGGATTTTATCCAGGTCAATCGGAGGAGGAATGAACGGATTCTCTTCCTCTTCCATTTGCTTTGTCTTAGACACCATTTAGGCAACTGTACCTGCAACAAACAACACGTTAGTGGGGTCGACTCACTGTAGGTGAAAACAATGTGGGAGCAATGGAGGGAAAGGAGGTTTCTGGCGCGATGGATGAATAACGAATACAAAGGAGAACAATAGTTTTATTCAAAAATGGGTCGGTCGGACGCGGGAAAACGGTCAGCGTGACAACGGGTATATTACCCAGTAATTAATGGACAACGGGCCACTTGGGGTGATATGGAAGGTGACGGTGACCAAAGTATACGGACGACTGACGTGGAGGTTTGTGATTGGGGGTAAAAGTCGCCAAAGGGGGTTGTTCATGAGTGAAGGGTGTTATGGCGCTGACAACGTGGACTGACAGCAGTAACGGGATGGGACTTCGACCGGGGGCAAGTGGGACAAGTGGGCTTAGTGGAGGATGACGTCCAGGGGCGATGGGGTGTCAGACAGCATGTGGAGGATGGGACCTATGGACCAATAGGACAATGACACGAGTACCAAGGGGGCCCTCCGTAAGGAATATTCATTCCGGAACCCCCCCCCTTTGATTAAAAGCAGAACACCAAGGGGGGTCCGGAATCCATCGTGAGCTGTTGATCTGGGCGCTGGATTTCTGACCGCAGATCTTAGCGCGTCCTTTAATATCAATTTCGGACCCCCCCCTCCATTAAAGGTAGAAC